>JAATLQ010009203.1:0-29581 GCA_013421005.1 Heliconius erato x Heliconius himera | reverse complement strand
AAAACTGATTTACAAGTAGAATAATATTAGGAATGAATGTATATTACACAATGAGTATATTATATTTAATTATACTTGGTGAACTTCGGGATCCATAATAAGTTAATTCACTTTTAAAAGATCTAGGGTTTCTTCATTAGAGACAAATATAGAGACATTGTATCTCGGTCAGCAAGCCTTAGTTTTTCCACGAGTTTTGCTTCTAATTCTCCTCCTATGGAACGTAAGCCCTAAACATAGGCATTGCAGATGTGTCCAAAGCCATATTCACTAAATAGCGCGGTATTTTCGCCTTTTCCTTGATTCTGATGAGTCCCCATAGGGTCATCCGTGTTTTCCAGAAGACGTTGATGGTGAGTTCTCATGTGCTACTTCTTCAATGATTGGGTGTTAATTCTTCAAAATATTCAGGATCTAACCAATTTCCGTTGTTTTTTAAAAAACGAATCCTTTTACCGGGACGCTTCTGTCCATCGTTTATTAAAAGGACGAATGAGATTCCTTTGAATGTTGCTGATAATAAAACACATGTTGTCTACAGAAACATGATACTTTTCTTTTAGAAATATTGATAGCTAATATTGATTGCTTCAAGTTTTTTCGTCCTTCAATGTATGGGAGTAATAATTCACGCTTGAAACACTTGAAAGTATTAGCCATTTTGAAATTTAGTGAAGACACTTAACAATCAAACGTATGTTAGTAATTTTATTGCTAATTTGTAATAGATTTATTAAATTAATTCACTCTTTTTATATAATTTTATAAACGAAGGTAGTGTGCATTTTATTGATAAATAAAACCGCAAAATGTGTCCAAATTGAAGATAAACGATCTTTTATCAATAAATAATAATAATTTAATTGAAATTTATCGCAATTTAATAAATTAAATAGTACAACATTAGAAATTTCAATAGATAGAGTTTTCTTGTTCCCTGACTTGTATCGTAGTTTTCGTGATAACTTCTGAAACCGCACGTTTCCGCAGCTGATTTTTTTAAATGTTGTTTATGAATATCTGGACTATAAAACAACATCAAATGTAACGCGTCGGTAGACGTCGGTAACTGTCAAAAGTCTCGATGAACTTTAAACACGTACCTTTTTTCTCGTCACTTATTATTAATATTTTTTATAGGAATATAGTCACAAAATCCACAATATAATAATTGTTTTAAAATCCACATACTATAGGCTTTTTAAAAATATATAACACTTTATACCTATTTGCACATTTTTTTAAGGAAATTAAGTTTAAAATATCGATGCGAACAACCTGAAATAGACATTCTTACGTATTACAATTTCTCACAATAAAAAAAAATATATTCCAAATGTAAATCACGAAAAAATAATTCATTACATCAAAGGTCCACTATTAAACTAATAAAAAAAAAATAAAAAGTGCTTCAAGGACGACTTTAGTAAAAATGAATTTTGATCTGCCGTTGTTCTACCATTATCCATAGTGCAGCGTGAAGTTGTTAAAAAATTAACATTATAAATGGGTAAGCTTGTGAAAAAAAACTAAAATGTTAGTAAAATTTAACGTACATTGTATGTATTTTGTGTTAAAGCCACCGCGGCAACTGCTGCTCTGTGGCGAACAGCGGCACAGCGTCTGACTGTGAATGCAACGATTGTGGGTTTGATTCCCACTTGGGAAATGATATGTTTTATATTTTCATTTCCTCGCTCTGGTAAAAATAAAAAAGGCGGCGTTGAATTCCGCCACTCAACAGGCAATGTCTCGAAAATCGGGCGGAAAGTGGACAAGAAAGTCTCTTAGTAGTAGGTTACTTTTGTCTACCACGCTACATGCGGTATACAGCGTGAAAATTGTAAAAATTAAAAATATAATAATTTAACATAAGAGAGCAACAAAATATTGTTGTGGGGCAACCATTGTAAATTTCGTCACATAAAATGTTAAAAGCTCTATAAAATTTATAAAGATAAAACCACACGGAAGGAAGTCATAAAGCAAAAATGACATATAAATGTCAGATGCTCCAAACATTTTTTTATTTACAGCGGTGTCGAATAATTATGACAGATATCATAACTACTAGAAACAAAAAAAAAGGATATAATTAAGAACTTGGAAACAATAAAAAAAATATAAACGCCTAAATAACTCTACATACCTCGAATATTTGGCGGAAATAGGAGATCAGAGTGTTTTAACACTTGGCTACTTTCTACCTAAGGTAGGTTTTGCGAGAGAAAACGTAAAGCTACTTTCTTTAACAAAAGTTGTGGATATACATATTACAAATCTATTCAACACGGCTATTAAAATATATATATATATATCTGAATTATGACTAATCGAGATGTTTAGAAATAAAAGCAAGCTATTTAATCAATTTACTGAACATAAATGATAGGGACTATCGTTGTATGTGGCGTAATACAACTGAAAAATAATAATATTTATTATTTTCTTTATCGTACCCTGAACCCTTTGTGTATCACAAATAATATTTACTACCAATTTTAATATTTCCAGACTAAATTCGACGTCTGTCTATCAGTGTCAATATTATATGGAGTTTTATGTACTTAATAAGTGAAATTGTTAGGAAGGAAACAGAATTTTAGTTTTTGTTTCGTTTCGTTTTCGTGGCGCTATCAGAACATAAGTAAATAAATAAATGATGTTCACGGATTCTATTTCTACTCTTTTCAGTTAAAAAAATATAAAAAAAATATGAATGTTTCTTAGTTTTTCTTTTTTTTGCTATACAAAATGCATGATATTTTAAATTACATTATATTTATGGCAGCTATGGGTTAGGGCACTTATTCTAGAAGCTTCATGATATGAATATTAATATATTTTACGAACTTGTTGACAACTTGTTTATATTTTTTATTCGAAGCTTTAGAAAAGTTTAAGTTTGAAACTTTGAAATATGTCAAAATTTTCACAGATTGTATAACAACGTTTATATTAATACAAGAAGGATTTAATGAGATAGAAATTTAAACAGTTATTAAATGTACAGATGAAAATATATTTTTTTATATATCTGCGCCAACAACCATAGCACACTCGAATGCGCCACGAAAACTGTAATAATATGAATAAAAATTATATATTTATACATGTGTAGTCATATCAAGCGTGTGACTGTTGATGCGACAGGTTACCATGGGTTCGATTCCCACTAGTGGAAATGAAATATTTAATATTTTAATTTCTTTGTTCTGGTGTCCTCAACACGCAGTGCCTTCCGAAATGGTACAAAAATGGAGAACGTAGTGTCATAAGCACTAAGTTCCCACTGCCTAACATGCCTTGTGTGGAACACAAGCACGAAGCTAAAATAAATATATGTATAATTTTTTTTTCAGCTTCACGCTCACAGCAGGGTAGGCAGAGGGAACCTAGAGTTAACATACTCCGTTTCCCACTTTCCACTAATTTCTGGAGGCATTGCGTGTTGAGTGGCGGAACTCAGCACCGCGGTTTCCCCTCGATACCAGAGCGAAGAAATGGAAATATAAATTTAAGTAAATATTTCATCTCCTTTAGTGGGGATCGAATCCACAACCAGTCGATTTACATACACACTTTGTGCCGCTGCGCCACGACTGGCCTCAAAATTGTTTTAGAAAATAAAATACATACTCCATTAACAATTCACCTTAAAACCAAGGCAATAATTAAAAAACGATATGTCAATGCGTCACATACAAACACACCCTCGTAGCGAATCCGTTTGAAGTCTCTAATTATTTATTTCACTGTCGATTATTTACCTGCCCTTTAATAATCTCTTGCGTATATAAAATATGTTTTTATATTTGACAGGTTATATATAAATACAAGAACAATATAATATATGCTTAACTACTGCTAGAGGCCCGTTGTGGCCCAAGGGGACAAGCGTGTGACTGTATACGCAACAGATTTTGAATTCGATTCCCACTCCAGGAAATATTATATTTAATATTTTCATTTCTTCGGTTTGGTGTCGAAGCAAAGCACGGCGTTGAGTTCCGGCACTTTTACGTATGTCTCCGGAATTCAATGGAAAGTGGTGACTTACTACATGCAGGATACACCGTGGAGCTAAAAAAACCTAATAATAACATATTTCTATTCATAAGATTGGACTCTTATGTTTCTTTTCTCTTCTTTTAATTTATTTTCTTAAGAAATGATTTTTTTTATTTTTACACCAAATTCTCACATAATACAAGATACAACAACATTTGGTAATTTCATACACAACGGTTGACATATCTCTAGAAGAGATCTCTTCCAGCCAATCCGTAGAAGTGGATAAATTCAAAATAGCGGGAAAGACAAGAAGACAGTGCAGTGAAATTGAGAAAAGAAATAATAGCTATAATACACATATACATATAAGTATAAAGAGAGACAAAAATAATAAGCTTTACTATATAAAATGAAATAAGATTATAAAAGTTAATCATGTATATGTAATCTTAGATAGCACTCGTATATATTTCTTTTTCACCGTCATTACATATTATTGCTACTGGAACCTAACTATATACATTTGGAACAAAGTTTTAGAGTTCATTCAGCTCTAAAAACAGTAAGTAAGTTAAGTAAGTAGTTTTCACAAGCGCTGTACTATTGAAAAACTTTTTAAGTCCAATGTCTGTCAATTTTATTAGTCGGGCAATTGTAAGAAATGTAGTAAAATAAAGTAAAAAGTTTTTACTGTCCATTCTTTTGAAGTACCTAGTTGTAAAGCATGAAATCTTTACAAACTTCGTTGTAAAAATATCTAAAGGCTTATATATTATTTTTCTTTGCCCTTTTGGATCATATTTTTATAAATAGAAAATTTCAGAAGTGATTTTATAATTTTATGCAAAGCCGTGAGCAACAGCTACTAATATTTACATATTTGAAATGTGTTAAGTAAGCTCTTTCATTTGATACTCCACACGACATCGTAAAAAAAACTTTTTTTTTTAGTTCTTTACCTAAAGGTTCTATTCTAGAGAGCGCTGTAGTCAATTCAAAGTGACTTCATGTAGCCTATAACCAGCAGACGATCAAGAAGCTTCTAACGACACATCATTTATATCTTTAGGATAACTAGATTAGAACTTATAAGGGAACAGACATACAGACAAAAATCATGACCCTTCTTTTTCTTCGCCGTAGTCGAATAATAAAAAAACTGTTATGATAAATCAATACCAAATGTAAATATATAAAGGCGAGAACGGAGTGTCTTCTCATTAGATTCCCTCTACCTACCCTGCTGTGGGATTGGTATTGGCACCGTGCACGACTACAGCGCCACCCAGCGTACGCAAATTTGTGGGCTCTGACACTTTGACATATGATGGCGGGATTGTTTGAAAATATTCGTAAAATAATTTCAAATTCATTTATATTACTTAATTACTGTGATTTGGGTGGAAAAAGTGTCGATAAATCATTTCTGGTTATTCAAATTGAGAGAGGTAAGTAATTTCTATTCAAAATTGTGTTTTATTTTGGTTATATCAGAATTTATTTACTATTTTTTTAGTTGTAGTTTTACTGAAAAACAAGGAAACAAAGCAAATTTAATGGTAGTTAGTATAGTAGTTACCTAGTTTTGATATTATTATAATAATTTATTTTCTAAATAAATGATTATTATAATAACAAAACGTGAACGAAACGAAATGAGATTTAAGAAGAAAAGTAATTAAAGTTAAAAAAAACTATTATACTGTATATATTAATACTGTATTATATTATTTGTGATTGGTTGGTAATGTTTTTAATAATAATTGGAAATTGTTGAATGTTACACCTGCAAGATTTATAAGTTGCTCATCATTACAGATAGAAGAAAACCCAGTAATTTTTTTTTGTTGAAGTCTCCACATCTGTGTATGTTTTTTTAGTGGTATTACATATTTCGTTCTTCATTTTATTGTATTTTTTTATATAAATAGTTGAGTTGTCTATTTCTGTTTGTATTTCTGCATCACATACTTCGCTATAAATATATCTATTACAAATACATTTTTGTTGCATTATAGAACAACTGCAACTGCTGTGACTCATTTTTAATAACTTAGTAAAACGATAAGTCGAACAGATTGCTTTGACATTATTAAGTGACAAAACCTACATTTTTTCTACTTTTGGCCACCATGAGCGCTGCGAGCGTTTATAATACTGTCACCTAGTACTACGCACCCTGCCAATAGTGTAAACTTAAAAAAATATAATCAAATAATAATCTGTTCATATATCTTCCGTTACCGAGTGACTAACAGACAACGCACAGAAATAATTGGACTTATATAATTGATAATTGATCTAAGGCATTGCGTGTTGATTGGCAGATCTTAACGCCGCTCGATACCTCGTTGCTAGAGCAAAATAATTTGAATATTAAATATCTTACTCACACCTTTGTGTCATCGGGCCACGCTGGTCTTTAAAATATATATTTTCATATGATTTCTAGTCGAAATATAGAAAATACCTAAGTTTTACTTGAAAACAAGTCTATATATAATTATCCCAGCGTGTCTTTTACAAAGGCTGAATCTGCACTAAGCGACGGCTCTTGACCCACTTCATCTCAGTCTTCGCTGTGTTATAGAGCTTGTCTCGTACTTCAGTTTCCTAAGATTTTTTTTCTTCATACATACATATATACAAACACATAAAAAATAAATATATTCTAATAAATTAAATTAAATTTTCAATGTAAAATTTTACAAAATCTCCTAAAACATATTAATATCTATAATTACAAACTACAATATTTGTAAAGTTTCTATTAAACATAATAATAAGCCTTATTAATTAAATTAACCATCACAAGTATTTAATTATGAAATTTAGGAGATTTATATATTTTTTTTCAGCTTTACGCTGTATCTCGTATATAGCAGGGTCGACAGAGAAAATCGAAGTATCTCAAACACATATAGTGTTGAGATACTCCGATCTCCACTTTCCGCAGAAATCTCGAGGCATATTTTGTGTCTACCACAGCGGAAAAAATGAAAAAAAATATATAATCATTCCTCCTTCCTGAGCGAGAATCAAACCCGCAACCCTCGCATTTACAGTCTGTCCCACTGCACCACGACAGCCTAAAACTAAAGCTTTTATTTACATAAATTACTAATAACATAACTTAAATGACGTACGAGGCAAAGCACGGCGTTGAGTTCAGCCACTCAACACGTAATGCCTCCAGAATTCGGCAGAAGGTGGAGAACGGGGTGTCTTAACACTAGGTTCCCTCTGCCTACCCTGCTGTGTGCGGGATACATCGTGAAGCTGATTTATTTATTTATTTATTTATATGAAATAAAAAAATTGACACCACATTATACGAACCATTATCACGCGGTCACGTCACTTCGCCTTAACTTCTAAGGGAATCAAGGCGGAAGGTTCATTGAACCGTTCACGCGTTAACGAGTTAGCTCGATTATGAAAATATATTTGCTATTTATCAATTATTTGTGAAAATTTATGAAATATGTGGCCTCTAATGTTTGGTGGAAATAGTATTTAGTTCTTTTTAGGGTTTGGAATGAAACGTAAAAGTGGATCCCTTATAGGATCATTTAAGAGCGACGGCTCTGGTGTCGAGGCAGAGCGCGGCGTTGAGTTCAGCCACTCAACACGCAATGCCTCCAGAATTCGGCAGAAAATAGGGAACGGAGTGTCGTAACACTAGGTTCCCTATCCCCCTGCTGTGTGCGTGAAGCTGATTTTTTTTTTGTTTTATACGATCACTTCGAAGTCCGTCTATCAATATCATTCCATTTGGAAAGTAAAAATTTATAGGTAATTCATCAATAATTATAAACTTTTATCTTTAGTTCATTTCATAGAAATGAAGTTCATATGGGTGTAGAGTTCTATTTGTATGAAATTAAAACTTAAGTTGGTCCAGTATTAGAAGTGAGGCCAATCGTAGCGCAGGGGCACAAAGTGTGACTGTACAATAGACTGGTTGTGGGTTCAATTCCCACTCGAGGAAATAAAATATTTAGTAACATTTATATTTTCATTTCTTCGCTCTGGTGTCGAGTTGAGTTCCGCCACTCAACACCCAATGCCTCCAGAACTTGGTGGAAAGTGAGGAGCAGAGTGTCTTAACACTAGGTTCTCTCTGCCTACCCAGCGGTGTGCGGGATACAGCGTGAAGCTGATTTAATTTAATTTTAATTTTTAAGTATTAAAAGTTATACCTACTTTCCGACCTACAATCCTGATATTGGTAAGGACCTATCTGTGGGCGAGTACGACTCGCAATTGACCGGTTTTTTTTTCTAATAGGAAGGCTAAACAGCGTATACTTTATAATAGTTGCTCTCTTGATTTCTCATACGGAGGCAAAATTATATTTGTTTTCATCGCATAGTGACATTGCGCCATGATTGTCCTTTATTATGAAATATTTACAAAAATCGAGGCCGGTCGTGGCGCAGCGGCACGAGGTGTGACTGCAAAACCGACTGGTTGTGGGTTCGATCCCCACTCGAGGAGATTGAAATATTTACTTAAATTTATATTTCCATTTTCTTCGCTCTGGTGTCGAGGTTAAGCGCGGCGTTGAGTTCTGCCACTCAACACGCAATGCCTCCAGAATTCGGCAGAAAGTGGGGAACGGAGTGTCTTAACACTAGGCTCCCTCTGCCTACCCTGCTGTGTGCGGGATACAGCGTGAAGCTAATTTAATTTAATTTTTATTTTTTTTTATTTACAAAAATATAAACTTCTAAGCCTTTTCTTGCAATTCCTATGTTGCTTGATAATAAAAGATTTTTATTTTATTTTTATTTTATTTTTTATTTATAAAAATCTGTGAACTAATCGCGGAAAATTATTTGTAAAACTACTTAATAATTTCAGACATTCCAGAATGCTACCATTTCTCATCGTCGTGAATCAGAGACTGTTATATGAATAACAAATTGATATTATAAATGAATTTAGTTTAAGTTTTGAATTGTACGCTTCAGAAATGTTTGACTTGTGAATTGTCAAACGAGATAAAGTGTGATTAATGTATATTTTAGTTTAAAAGATTTCTTTAATATTTTCAAAAACTTCTGTTTCTCATTTAATAAAATCAGCTTCACGCTGTATCCCGCACACAGCAGGATAGGCAGAGAGAACCTAGTGTTAAGACACTCCGTTCCCCACTTTCCGCCGAGTTCTGGAGACATTGAAGTGTAGAAATGAAAATATAAATGTAAATAAATATTTCATTTCCTCGAGTGGGGATCGAACCCACAACCAGTCCATTTTACAGTCACACTTTGTGCCCCTGCGTCACGACTGGCCCCAATAATAATTCTCAATTAATAATTAGATAAATACCTTCTTGCACATTTGCAGAAGGAACCTAGTGTTGAGACACTCAGTTTAATATTTTCCGCCTAATTTTCGATGCGCTTTGAAAGCAGAGCTCAACACCGCGCCTTATCTTGTTACCAGAGCGAAGAACCGTAAATAAGCTATTCTCCCGAGCAGGAATCAAACTCACAACCGACACGTTAACAAATTCAAAAGTTAGTTTTTTTAATACTAAATATACTAAGAAAATAATAATATTATGAAGCCGTTCTGTCATATCCATAAATCGCGCTACCACATCCGTTAAACACAGCGTGAAGTATAATTATCGTAGACGATATCATATAAAATTTTAAAACCATATACCACTTTACTTCTTTCAGTAATAAAATTGCGTAACTCAACCTTTATTTTATTATAATAAAATCTTATAAAAAATTTATTATCGTCGTCGTCGTCGTATATAATGTAAATTTTGAATATTATTTTAAAAAAATCAGCTTCACGCTGTATACCGCATAAGCAGGGTAGGTAGAAGGAACCTAGTGTTAAGACACTCCACTTTCCGCCGAAATCTGGAGGCATTGCGTGTTGAGTGGTGGAACTCTACGCCGCGCTTTGCCTCGACACCAGAGGGCAAGAAATGAAAATATATATTTAAATAAATATTTTATTTCCTCGAGTGGGGATCGAACTTACAACCAGTCGATTTTCCAGTCATACTCTGTGCCATAAAAACAAAATGCATCAAGAATCGGCGGAAAATGGTTAACAGAGTGTCTTAACACTACGTTCCCTCAAAAACATTAATGTTGGAGTGTGAACGTGTTTTAACACTGCAAGGAAAAAATATTTAATAAGCAAAACTCAACATTCTAAATACCTATTTAAATATATTATTAGGCTGAATGTCAATCAAAGAAATGATATTTCTTTAAAAAAAATATTGCAATATATTTCACATTTAATGTTCGAACTTTGTTTCGTTCAGATTTTCAGCACCACTTGGGCGTACAGTTCATTGGGAATCCCCTTATATAACGACCGTAAAAAATGTTGAGTGGATTCGAATTGATATTCAAAGTGCTCTTTACTGAATATTGGACTACTAGCACAGTTTTCTTTTTAAATTCGCGATGTTTCCAGCACATAACTGAGTAGACTGAGGGAAACTGGGAACCTAATGTTAAAAGACTCCGTTCCTATTAAAATTCTTTTAACCACTTTTCGCCGAAATCTCGAAGCACTACGTGGGTAAAGAGTGGCGCTCAATGCCACTCCTTACCTCGTTACCAGAATGAAGAAATAAAAATAGTATCTATTAATGGTAACATAGATGATAATGAGGCCAATCGTGGCGCAGGGGCATAAAGTGTGCCTGTAAATCGACTGGTTGTGGGTTCGATCCCCACTCGAGGAGACGAAATATTTATTTACATTTATATTTTCATTTCTTCGCTCTGGTGTTGAGGGGAAAGCGCGGCGTTGAGTTCCGCCACTCAACACGCAATGCCTCCAGAAGTTGGCGGGAAGTGGGGAACGGAGTGTCTTAACACTAGGTTCCCTCTGCCTACCCTACTGTGTGCGGGATACAGCGTGAAGCTGAAAAAAAAGATGATAATAATTTCAGCCTCGTTAGTCAAACGTTGTAGTTTTTATCTAATGAGGTCTTTTATCTTTTATTGCTTTTTAAAAAGATTTTTTTTATTTGTATCTATTTGCATCGAGAGATCGTTCCGAGATAGCTCGTTACTTGTTAACCTTTGAAACAAACGGCTGTAAAATCTTAAACTAAACTTCATAAATTACTTCTATAGTAGCTATAAAGTGTACCGCTAAGGTCAGTTGTTCTTTCTTCTATCGTTGCTACAATGTTTAGAATAAAATTACTTAAAACAGATTATTATCCTATAATTATATAAATGAGGCCAGTCGTGGCGCAGGGGCACAAAGAGTGATTGTAAACCGACTGGTTGTGGGTTCGATCCCCACTCGAGGAGATGAAATATTTACTTAAATTTATACTTTCATTTCTACGCCCTGGTGTCAAGGCAAAGCGCGGCGTTGAGTTCTGCCACAACACACAATGCTTCCAGAATTCGGCAGAAAGTGAGGAACGGAGTGTCTCAACACTAGATTCCCTCTGCCTGCCCTGCTGTGTGCGGGATGCAGCGTGAAGCTGTTAAAAAAAATATATTTCATATAAAAAATTAAATTAAATCAGGTATTATTTCATATATTTTTACATTTTTAAAGTGTTATTTCACACTTAGGTTTTCCTAAATAAGTAAGATATTTCATATATTATCTTTATTCTGGCCAGTCAAGCTTTTTTTATATCCAAAATCTACAAACACACCAGGTACAGTTCATGTGCAAAAAGAATAATAAATCTTATTTACTTCCAATAGGTATCCCTGGATGTTGAAGTTGTTGCAAACAAATGAAAATTCAAGTATCATCATCTCGTGCCCGTTTCGGTAGATGCAAATAGAAGTTTTTTGAACGCCCTTGTAGCATGGACACCAATACCATCTTTCGTTCAAAAAAATACTTTTAAAAGATGATTTCTTATACAAATTTTATAAAAACTATATATATATAAAATTATATATATTAAGTGTGAAACTTAGCTGTTACAGGGGAAATGGACATGAGACGTAACGTTTTTATTTAAATTTATTTTTAGTCTTTAATTTTTTATCCACAAATCAATTTATTAACATTTTTTGGACAATTTTTATATATATATTATTATATATATAAAAGGACTTGTGCTGACTGACTGAGGTAAGACGCACGCAGAGCCGTAACCGCTGATGGTAGAAACGTGAAATTTGGGCAGATGTTTATTTTCATATTCGGGACATCCACTAAGAAGGGAATTTGAAAAATTTTAACCCTAAAGGGATGAAATAGGGGTTGAAAGTTTGTATGGAATTTTTTTTTGTCTGTACCGATCTTTATAAAATTTGAAATTCAGACTCTTAAAAATATTTCATTGAACACGTGTTTCATGGTTTTTAAGAATTCACCCCCTAAGGGTTCAAATAAGGGGTTGAAAGTTTATATGAAAAAATCTTTAAATTGCCACCGATTTTTATAAAAAATTAAATTCAGACTATTAAAAATATTTTATTGAACACGTGTTTCGTGGTTTTTTTAGAATTCACTCCAAATAAGCGGGCGAAGCCGCGCGCACCCTCTAGTATTTCATAAAAGAATAGTTACCAAATTTTATTCATTCACTAAGGGCCATCAAAATTCATACAAAAATTTAAACGTTAAATTTTATTCCATGCTTTTTATAAAATAACTGGTCGATTAAACAATATTTTCACGTTAGACCACGTCAGAATATTTTTTACCAAAATTTTTACTAACTTTTTTAACTCTGTATATATAGTTCTATGTGAGGCCAGTCGTGGCGCAAAGGCACAAGCGTGTGACTGTAAGCGTGACAGGTTGTGGATTCTATTCTCTCCCAAGTAAATTAAATATTTAACATTTTCGTTTCTTCGTTCAGGTTTCGAGGTAAAACGCGGCGTTGAGTTGCGCTACTCAACAGGCAATGCTTTCATTCGGCGTAAAGTAGAAATCGGAGTGTCTTAACACTAGGCTCCCTTTGCCTACTGTGCTACAAGCGGCATACAGCGTGAAGCTGGAAAAAAAACTCTTTATAAGCAAACATGAAATCGATCAATATCCAACAATTAAAGAACATTCAATATTTAACCTAAAAAAAGGGTACGTCAATACTTATCGATACTTCCCTCCTATATTTCATTGAGTAGCCACTCCACTACATTATAACTACTATAATTACTTGCCTACTTCAACAATGGACTTGTTTGATCGATTATATGCCTTCCCATTAGCTTTGGTTCGATTTTTACTTTTTTAAATAGGAACCTTTTTATATAGTTACCTATAGTAGGTACCTATACTGGACAGAACTTTTTTATATAGGTACTTAAATAAATAATTCTGACTGGTAAGTTGACTGCAATTAACATTGGGAAAAAAGAAAATATTAGGTATATAGATGTTTGTGCTGTATGAATAGATTGTAAGACGCCATTTGAGGTGTGAAACGCCTGTGTAGGGTATTTCTTTTCTCTTTTTCTTTAACATCTCGATTTTTAATATATTTTTGTAGGAATAAAAAAAATACTTTTAAAACTTTTGTCGGTTTTTCTGTGCATTTTTTATATATATTTTTTAATATCTTAATTTCTTTTTGTTTCGTTTAATCCAATAAACTCCTGCCGAACTCATCACCGCATATTGTCTAAATATATCTAAGTAATAATTGACATATTAACATTCTATTTAAAATATCATAAATCTCGTACCACCAATAGATTCAATATATATTTTTTCTCACAAAAAAGATTTTTTGATGATTCTGAACACATATTAAGTACAGAATTTACCTTTAAAACGATTTCTTGAATACTAACGAAAAAATTTGTAATTCACGTCATACATCTCAGTTTATCCAACGGTTCGCTCTATTTCAGAATATAAATATTTATTATATGAATATATTATAAAAAAAAACATTTTCTTGCTTTAAAAAACGAATATTATTTTATATGAATATATAAATTTATTTTATTTTTTGCTTGCTTCATGTTCACCAGAATACAAGACAATATATTCTGGTAGAAAGTGTTGGATTGCAGAACTCAACGCTGTACTTTGCTTTAATGAATTAATTTCTATCCTTTAGAGTGGATCGAAACCACAACCATCTTTGTTTACAACCCGCTCTCAGCCCATTGTTCCAAAATTGCCAAAATTTATATATAAATTAATTGTAATTTTTTGCAGGCTTCATGTTCACAAGAATACGATACAATATATTTTGGTCGAAGGCGTTGGGTGGCGGAACTTAACGCTGTACTTTGCTTTGATGGAGTGTGAAAATGAAAATAATCCATATACTCTAGGGTGGATCGAACCCACAACCATCTTTGCTTACAATCCACTCCCATCCCACTGTTCCAAGATGGCCAAAATTTAAATAGGTCTACATATACTTAATCTCCATTTATATAGACAGGAGTATAAAGAGTAATAAAATTATAGGGCATAGGCAAATTGATATAAATAGCCACTCTGTAGTACGTTTCCCTTGAAAAATGCTAGTTATTTTTTATGTAACGGAGATGGATTTCGCTAATCTACTTTTGTTTTTTTTTATCATAATGTTTTGTTCGCAGGAAACAACGTCATAAGTTAAACCTTTTTAGGGTTTTGTTCCTCAAGAGAAAAAAAAACGGAACCCTTATAAGATAATTTTGTTGTCCGTTTGTCCGGGGTAAGTTATTTTCATTTTCCCACTCAGGTAGACAGAACGCGGCGTCGAGTTCCTTTACTCAACACGCAATGTCTCGAATTCTATCGAAAAACAGACACCAAAAAAGAAAAAAAAGAAGTTTTTTTTTTCTATTTACGTTGTATCCCGCAAATAGCAGGGGAGGTAGAACGAACCTAGGAAGCTACGTAAGTGTTACGGCGTTCCTCATTAAGATACTTCCCACTTCCACCATATTCTTCAGGCACTGTGTTTCGGTGTGACGGAACTCAACGCCGTATATTTCAGCACAAGTGACGGAACTCAACGCCGCATATTTCAGCGTGCTCTATATTTCTTTGTAAACTAAAAACAACATAACTTTGCTGATGAGCACAAATCAATTTAGCATTTATATAAATAAATTATTCTAAACAACGTTGGACAGAGTTATCGCAATTCGATTAGAGGTAGCCGAGGGACGGTGGTCCCTTGTGGGTTCGTGATCAAACAAATGTATAGTGAAAGCCGAAAATATTTGATGAATCCAATTTATTCTTAAAATATATTCCTATGTGCATATAAAAACCTTTTATTGTATTTTTATTTATACCATTTTTTTTAAGTGTTGTTTCACACTTAGGAAATAAAAATAATTATTTAGAAAACGTTTATAAATTAGAACGTGGCGGGACTCGAAACCGCGTCTCCTGGAAACCGACCAGGCGCTCTGGCCACTAAGTCATACGTTCTCATCAAGCTACGTCGAAATTTTTATACGCTTGTTACAACTTATTTATGTTGGCATCTCTGTAGGGAGATGCCAACTCTGTTTTTACAAATTTCCGCTACCCAAAGATAATTACTAAGAATTATCGTCTGGCAAGAGAGAATGCTATTTATTAAATCGTTTCAATTTTTTTTTAAAGTGTCATTGCACACTAAGGGAAGGAAAAGGTTTCCAGGACGCACGGGTTCGAATCCCGCTACGTTCAAGTATTTATACGTTTTCTAAATAAGTATTTTAATTTGTCAATTTTTATTATAACACATAACGAAAACACAGAGTTTAACACTAGGTTCCGCTACCTACCGTGATATATGCGGGATACAGTGTGAAGCTAAAAAAAATATATTTATAGCAAAAAATCGCATTTTCCACGTCGAGCTCTGTAAAGGTAACTTTTAATAGGCACGTTCGAGTACGAGAAGTTACTTGAGTGAGTCATTAATTTTTTATAAGTTACAAGGCCTTGCTTAATTTATTATGATTTATTACACTAGTAAACTGATTGATTAGTTTTTTTTTAAAATTATACATTAAAGTTCTTTAAGTTTTCACTCATATTAAAGTATAATATTAAACCTAAAATACTTATTTAGAAAACGTATAAAAATTTTAACGTAGCGGGACTCGAACCCGCGCCTGCTGGAAACTGACCAGGCGCTCTGACCACTAAGCCATACGTTTAAATTTTTATACGTTTTCTAAATAAGTATTTTTTTTTTCCCAAGTGTGGATTAAAACTTTAAAAATGTAAAATTAAGCCTATTTGTTGCATCAGTTTTTATATAAAACTGAGAACTTTTAAGTTTAGTTGAAACAAAGGAAATTGGAAATGTCACTCGTTTGATCTCTCTCGTCGCTATCGGAAAAGCTGAGTAATATGTGAAAGTTTTTAGTAAACTTCTTGTTTGCTTTCAATCAATGTTAATTAGTAGTTTTACTTGTTATATTAATGTGAAAGATGTAAGTCTGTTGGTTTGTTACGTCATTACGCAACAATAGCACGAGAAATATAAAATTTTTTTTTCAACATTTTTAAAATGTTTTATCAACATTTTTTTAAATAAGTATTCTTCTTTCCACACTTAGGAAAGAAGAATACTTGTTTAAAAAACGTATAAAAATTTGAACGTAGCGGGACTCGAACCCGCGCATCCTGGTTGGTTTCCAGAAGGCGCGGGTTCGAGTCCCCTTACGTTCAAATTTTTATATGTTTTCTAAATCAGTATAAACAAATTTATTTTTAATCAGTTTGATGTAGAGTCTGCGCGGTCTAAGCTAAGTTCTTTTGTTATTTTTTTTTGTTGATTTCGAATAATAAAAGTTTTTTCTAATTCTACTTTTATTAACATTCACACAAATGTAAATCAATATAGTATCGTGCTTCTTATTTAATTTTAATTTAACTCAACAACCAAAAAGACCAACAAAAGACGTTTATTCAGCAGCAGTTGGAATTACAGAAAAAGAACATTTTTATTCTATACAATATTTACTAGAGAAATTTGAAACGGACTTCGTTATTGTGGCAAACAATATGAAATACGCGATGCGATTCATATAAATGAAATAAGCTTGTAAATTATATTAGAAATTGTCAACAAAATATCCATGTTGTATAGGAAAAAGATGTATTTGAAACTGAAATTAAAGAAATTTGGTCTTACACGAGGAGTATTAAAGATAAAAAGATAAAAGATATTTATTGACAAATAACATGTAGAATGTTTGTTACATCCAATGATACCCACACTAGTAGTTTCTATTCTTTTTTTGATTTTACTTGTATTAGTCACATATCAAACAGTAGATTTTCTGCTGTATATATACAGGCTAACGTCGTCTTGTCGTCTTGACAAATGGCGTTTTATTCTACAACACTCATTTTATTATTTATTTAAAAAAAACACATTTGCATTTTTGGATTTTTTTTTATTGTATTAGGCTTTTATAGAGTAGTTAAAACTGTGGTTTTATTTAAAATGGTGTTATTCTGCTAAGTATAAAAGGATCGTGGAATTGGTATCCGTTCTTCAACAGTGGTCTACTAAGTCTTATAAATGTTCATAGTCTATGGGTAGACGATGCATAAATGTATTCATACAATCTCTATTCAATATTCGGTAAGCCAATATGCATCGCCGTGAAATATTTAAATCTGTTCTATGAATATGGTAATTATATAAATTTTATCTCTATTTTATCAAAAGTTACTATTATGATGTCAGTCGTGGCGCAGTGGCACAAGTTTGTAACTGTAAAAGGAACTAATTATGGGTTCGATCCCCACTCGAGGAAATGAAATATTTATTTAAATTTATATGTAAATTTCTTCGCTATGTGTGTCGGCTCAAAGTGCGAGTTCTTAAAGAATTGAGTTCCACAATGTCTCCCGAATTCGACGGAAAATGGGGAACGGTGTATCTTACCACTAGGTTCCCTCTGCCTCCCTGCTTTGTGTGGGATACAGCGCGAAGCATAAAAAAACTTACATTCTGACGAACCCGTCACTGTCTATCAATATTAGATTTTGCATAATGAGTTGTGTAAGTCGACCTCGTTGTTTAAGTTCAGTTTCAATATTAGTATGTTTCATACAAACTTCACTAGCAGGTGCTTGTTACATTTTCTAATGAAAATTCATACATCATATTAGCTTACACGCAAAATATGGCTTCTTTTTCAAAGATACAGGAAGATTATTTATCCATACCATTAAGCCCTTGTAGACACTGAGTTCACAACCACCACAAAAAGTGAGATACGACAGTACTAGATTTAAGAATAAATTCTCCCATCCTATTAATGATGAACACGTTGGTAGAAGAAGAATGATCTCAACGGTAACTTGAAATCGTTCTTCTTAATTTTTAAGGTTCCGTATCTCAAAAGGAAAAAAGCGGAACCCTAATAGGACTACCCTGTAGTCCGTCTGTGAAGGCCATTAATCTTGGAATCGCGTGGAGGTATCAAACTCAAATGATATTTAAATAGATATATGGTAACTGCACAGAACAAATCTAGCTTCTAATTCTTCGTAGTCAAAAAATACGAGCATTTAATTATGCATCAATTTTACATTTTATATGAAATTTACTGCTTAATTAAAACTTATAGGGTACTTCCCATGGATCTACAATTATGAAATTTAGCCTTTGAAGTAAAAAAATATTATTTTTTCATAGAAAATAAATAATTACAAACTATTATATTATTGTAGGTAATTTCATAATCAAACAGGGCATACAAACTTAAATTTCAACTTTTATAAGTTACAATCCAGAAATTGGTACAGAACCCTCAGAGGAAGAGTTTGAACTCGCGCTTGATTGGTTTCTTTTAATACATATATCTCAACTAAAGAAATCATTTAATTCGAAATAAATTTCTTACTTCTTTAACATTAACAAACTTGTGCATGTATTATTTACGTATTAATTCCTCATCCATCTCTATATCTATCTTAAGCGTGATAACCATTACCATTAATCCGAAGATCCAAGCGAGGCAAGTGTTTCCTTTATCGTGAGGCAGCGCTAATGACCTTCATACATCTTGCCCGTCAGCGGCTGTCACGCTGTCGTGTTTAAATATTGTATGACACACAGGTGCCTGATTTTACTATGTTAATATCTGATCAGCCGTTTTTTTGGATTTTTTTTGTAAATAGAGAAAATATTGTAAATTTATTTTATATCCCTTTTTTTCAGCTTCAGAAAAAGGGTAGGCAGAGGGAACCTTAAGACACTCCATGCCCCCATTTTCCATTGAATTCTGGAGGCATTGCGTGTTAAGAGGCGAGTCAAAATGCCACACTTTGCCTCAACACCAAATCGAAGAAATGACAATATCAAATATTTAATTTCCTCGAGTGGGAATTGAACCCACAACTCTTTTACAGTCACACGCTCGTCCCATAAATGAAAATATTAACATTTAAGAAGTTCAATGGTGTTCTTTATTATTGTTATTTCGTTGTTTATGGCTAACAAACACTTACACTGTTATTTTATATAACCTATATCACTCCTGAAGAATGCAGTTTTCATACTTATTTAACAGGAAAACAAACTTTTCCGCTTTATTTTATTAGTATAGATTTTGTTAGTCCCACGGGGGGCGCCCTTCCCGCCGATAAGTTGAAGCAGCCACATAGCTTGCACTTTCTCAGAATTATAAAAACAAGATGTTAATGTATCAGTCTGTTAGCCTATGCAGCATAATAAAGTATTATAGGTGATTTGCGGGCGAAGCCGCGGGTGGACCGCTCGTATATTATATGAATCGATACCATAATTATTTTGATAACATTTGATAGGTTTATTATTACTAATGACCAAATTATTGTAAAATAATGATGTGAATCATCTATCACATTTGTGTTACGCATGGTTGCATATTATGCTAACAAATGATTGAAAATGTTTTACAACAAACTTTTATAATCTGTTGTATTTCCTTTTATTAGCTCTTTTTTTTATTTGTTTTAGTAGAGTAAGAGGTAATCTGGTATAAGGACACTCCGATTTCCATTTTAGACTGCGATATTTTGATAGACAAATCTCTACGCTGTGGCTTAGTTTTCCGAAACAGAAAAGCTAAAAATCTGCTTCACGCTGTATCCCGCACACTGCAGGGTACAAAAAGGGAACCATTGTTAAGACACTTCGTTCCCTACTTTTTGTCAAATTTCGGAAACATTGTGTGTTGAGTGGCGGAACTCAATTTATGCTACTTTATGTCCAATACCATACTTTAAAATAGATAATAGTGATCATTTACCATCAGGTGACTTAAAGTAAAAAAAGCGTAAAGTTTAAGGCTTTTTATAATGATAGATGATAGTTACTAAAATATTTATTTTTTTCAATTTTATTTTCCATTGTGTATCACAAAATATTTATGCCTGCCTGCCAACCAGAGTATATATAAATGAAAATCGTTTAAATATAATCTTTCCCCAAGATTGAACCCACAACCACTGCTTCTACAGCCATAGGCTGTTCCATTGAAACCTGACGGCCGTAACTTGTATAAAACATTTAATAAGATAAACTTATTAGATAGGAGCATCAAGTAATGTAATTTCACTGTTTATATATTTCCCCAGAGCCTGAAAACTGCGATAAAGAGCTTATATACTAATTTTTTCGTCTTGTTTTCTAAATAAATTGTTTTTCTTTTTTTAGGGTTCCGTATCTTTTAAGGAAAAAGGAACCCTTATAAGCTCACTTTAGTGTCTGTTTATCAAGAGCCTTTATCTCAATCTCAGTATCTATTTCAAATTCAAACCATATACTTAGATATACGGCTCCGTTAAAAAAAATAAAAAATGTATTTACCTAAAAAAATATATGGCGGTCTATATTACAAAAAAACGCATCCTCCGACACAATAAATGAAATCAAAATTAATAGGATACTTCAGGTTGACCTATAGTACAGATAGTACTAGTACTAGTTCAGGAAAAAATCTGAAAACTATACAGCTGTGGTTAAATCCTATACAAATAGCCATAAAAGTAGGTCAAAATATGGGAATAAATCCACTAGTTCAAATGAGTTATCTTATCAAAGACCTCTGACTAAGCTAAGCTTAAATTTCAGAAAAAACTCGAAACTTCAAATTTTGGTACGGAACCCTGGGTGGGCGAACCCGACTCACACTTGTCCGATTTTTTCATATTTTATAAGAACCTCCACGAATGGCCTCTATATTTTATTAATATAAATATTTTCTTGTTTTAGGTGAAATTACTAACTTGTAACGCGGGTAAAAATTTCATATATTAATATACAGGATGTAACTATGAAAGCAGTGGTGACTCGGTCTATCGACCGACGGATCAATTTGGTCTATAGCTAGCAGACCTAAGAACTTATCTATTTTATCACATTTTGTGATTGTTCCAAAAAAAATATTTTTTGAAGAAAATTGGCAAGCACAGCTCGACTGTTGGGTTTCAATCTGCAATGCAATAATATATATTTCTTATAATAAAACAGTTTCAAACTATCAGATAATATTTTTTGACAGTGCCATCAAAATCCGTTATTTCTTCCAAAATCACAAAATCCCAAATATCTAAAAAAAACCACTGAAAATCTCTGCACATATACATACATAGGCTTAAAAAATAAAACATATTTAACATAATTATCAAAAGATATCGCACCAAGGCTGACAATAAAAAACACAATTCATGCTATATTTTTTATCACAGCTTTTTCAAATGAGCCGCGCCCTTGATAATTCTGCACAAAGCCTGTGTCCCTTCAGGAAATGCTTACAAAGCCTGATTTACATTTACTATAGGTGTATAAAAGAAAAAAGGGAAGTTCTAAACTTTTCCAAGTTATTCGACTGTCTTAGAAGAATGCTTAAAGGCGTATAGCCTCCCAAATATTCGGCCTCATTCCCTCTCGATAAGCGCTTCTGTTGTTTCTTTGTACGTAAATTTCGTTTTGGTATAAATTGTCGCAGCCTTTTTTTCCTTGAACTCTAATATATTGATATGATAAAGTAAAATATACAGATTAAGGCAGGCAACCTTTGGTGGTTAGAGTTGTATAAAAAAATCGGACAAGCGCGAGTCAGGCTCGCCCACCGAGGATTCCGTATAAAGCCTCCTGCTCTCCAAAGGTCTCCAGCTTTTTCTGAAATTCAAGCTTAGTCTTTTCATCTGATCTGATGCCCTCACTTGAACTAACGACTATAATATCAAATTTTGCCCCGTTTTATTATTTTTGTTGATTTAACCACAAATGTATAGTTTTCAGATTTTTTCCTAAACTACTACAGGTAGTACTAGTGGATGCTATCAGTCAAATTTCATAATCCCAGGTAAACCGAAAATACCCTATTAACCTTGATACCCTCTATAGTGTCTAAATACACCTTTTTTGTTATATAAAAGGCCATATCTTTTTCTTTTAAATAAATAATAAATATAGAAAAATCCACTCAATAAATAACATAAAATATTATAAATAAAAAATAGATATTTATACCATTATAAATAATAATATATAATAATTAATTAAAAAAATATAATAAATTTAAATTAAATTATAATAATAACAAATTTAATAATTTTATTTATTTATTATTATTTTTTTATATATTTTTTGTTTTTTTTTTATTTATCTCTTTAATTTTTTTCTTTTTTTCCGGATTTTAAAACCGCACACAAATTCAGTTTTATAACACTAAACTCATCGGAACTAAATTTAATTATCTTAGATATTTAAAAATTTTAATTCTACTAAGTAAATAATATAATAGAGAATATATTTATATATATACACATCACTCCGTTCTCCGTATTTACAAGAGTAAAATCCTAGGATTTACGGTGCACGCTGCTGTGAACTAGCTTTGACCAGCTTATGTACTCAGCTGAATGTTACCTTCAAAGTGTCAATAGAAAGGAAATAGGTTTACAGGTTCTACTGAAATATTGGTAATATTTTACTGCAAATTCACTTTACTCGAAGGTGACTTGAAACTAAATTTTGAATTTTGATAAAACTAAAGAAATATCGACTGTAAACGCGTCTATTGTGGGTTCGATTCCTACTTGATGAAATGAAATATGTAAAATTTTCATTTCTTTGCTCTGGTAACCTGGCAAAGCTCCGGATTGAGTTCCGCCACTCATTAGGTGACGCAATGCCAATTCATCGGAAAGTGGGGTATAGAAGGGTTGAGATGGGGAACAAAGTGTCTTAACAGTGGGTTCCCAGGTTCCCTCCGGCTACCCTTGCTACGTGCAAGATACAGCGTGAAAAAAATATAAAAACTTTTACACTTAATACATCCGTATTTGGCGCTCTCTGTTCTCTCCAACTACCCCACTATGTAAAAAACATGAAGATTAAAAAGAAAATATTTAATAGCTATAATTTAGTTATTATTGATATAATGAATGATTATCCAAAACATTAGGACAAATAAGAACGAATTAATTACTAATATCATTTACGATATATGTTTCCCAAAAATCCCGAGGGCACCTAGTGTTAAGACACTGCACCCCACTATCCGACGAATTCTGGAGGCATTGCGTATTGAGTGGCGGAACTCAACGCCGTAATCAGTTTGTTGACACTATTATGCTTTACACTAACAACATTTAAGTAAGAAATATTATTTCAAGAACATGCTTGTAACAATTTTACAACGATTTCGCAACTTGAATCCAGTTTAAGTTCAGCTCTACACTACATAAACGATAATTTAGTACCAACACTTAATGAACTTTGTGTTTTGATTACGAGAAACCACCGCATTTGTAATAGTTTGTACACAAAACAACGGTAAAACGGGATTGAGTTAAATACAATTTTGTTGCTTGTAGAAGCCGTTGTAGCGCTTTGGCACAAGGGTGTGACTGTAATGCGGCGGCTGTGGATTCAACCCCTATTTGAGAGGATAAATTATTATTTAATAATATTTTTATTTCTTCGCTCTGGCACCAAGGCAAAAATTCTACTCTGTTGAGTGCCTTGAAGGAGTGTCTTAACACTAGGTTCTCTCTGTATACCTTACTATATACGCGACGTTCAGTTCCTCCACGCAAAAATAAATATCTCAAAAATACGACGGAAAGTAGTAACGGAGTATTTTAACACTTAGTTCCCTCTGCCTGCCTGCTATATGCGAAATACAGATCGGAGGAAAAAAAAACAATAAAGATAATGGAAAAATTAAATTTTCTTATACCTGCCTTATATATTCATGTAGATTCTTTCATATAGTAAAGGAGATATAAAAGTTAAATGAACACCCAAATAGTGTACATTAGAATACGTAGCGAAATTGCTACGCTGTGATCGTAGCGTTAGAAGTTATCTTTGCAACAACTACATATATAGAAATATACAAATTATAGAAGGGCCAGTCGTGGCGCAGGGGCACAAAGTGTGACTGAATACCGACTGGTTGTGGGTGCGATCCCCACTCGAGGAGATAAAATATTTACTTAAATTTATATTTCCATTTCTTCGCTCTGTTGTCGAGGCAAAGCGCGGCGTTAAGTTCTGCCACTCAACACGCAATGCCTCCAGAATTTGGCATACTAGTGTAGGGATACAGCGTGAAACTGATAGAAATAAAGCCCAGTGATCTCGTTTGTTTGCTTTTTAAAAAAATATATATGTGTAACATTACACTGTAATGTAGAAACAAGTCTACAGATTATAAAATATGGATTCAAAAAACTATAAAATAATCTATAATTTTTAACTAGCATTTAAAATGGGTTCAGTATTTAAAAGAAATGATAGAAGCTTTAACATTTTTTAGGTTATAGGATCACTTTGTAGTCTGTCCGTCTGTCATTACCATTTTTTTATTTAACATATTTCACTGTAAACTACTAACTATATACGTATGACACTATCTCTTGTATGAAATTCAATATTACAGATATAGCCTTCAGTATATCAATGTCAAATTTTGACATACAGTGTTTATATGATCGATCGGTTTCATATAACGTATCTAATCACTCAAGTAATTGATTGTTCGTGGTAATCATAAAATATTCCTGAACCCAACTTGTTTATCCTTTATTTTGCAAAATGACGCATCTTAGTTAGTAAATAAATATATTTTTATGTAAATAAATATATTTAAATATGTAAATAAATATATTTTTTCTTTTTATTGACATTTCACAATTACTTAATTGCCCTGAAAAAAATTAAGTCTATTCAATTGGGCGTGAAACAAAATGTAAACAAAGAAAACAAAGTTTCTCAAACTTTTAGTTCACTTTTTTTATTTTTGTTTATTTTCTGTAGGAAAGGGTTTCCCATATATGTCTCTTGCAGTTAGCTGTACTGTTCTTATGTTTTCTTTTCTAAAAGACTTATTCTATGTTGAAAATTATAAAAACAAAATAATGTTTAATATAAAAAAACGATTTATTAATAAACTTTTGAATTATATGAAAAGTTATGATTATATTGAAATGTATGGGAATGAATGTGAGGGAATAGTTTGTGAATAAGAAACTTTAGTTTTGAGTTTGAATATTTTAACATGTCAACTTTTTAATAAGCTATTATTAATGATATTTGAGGCCAGTCCTGGTTGTGGGTTCGATCCCCACTCGAAGAGATGAAATATTTATTTAAATTTATATTTTCATTTCTTCGCTATGGAGTCGAGGCAAAGCGCGCCGTTGAATTCTGCCACTCAACATGCAATGCCTCCAGAATTCGGCAGAAATTCTTCTTCTTCTGCTCTGTGCGTGAAGCTGATTTAATTTTATTTTAATGATATTCGATTTCTAATAAATTTTAAAGGATCATATACAGTTCTACAGACATTGTTATACAACATACAATTTTTAACAGTGCTTTTTACTGGTTTCTTTACCTTTTGATCTCACGGCTCCCTGAGTAGGGTATAATTGAAAAACCTAATTTAAAAGTACACTAAATTTTACCAAAAGTAAATTTCTAATTAATTTTTAAAAATATTTAACTAAAATTCTAAGAACAACAACAATAATAATGCTTAAACATATTTTTTTATTATAATTTTAAGTTACTACTATCTATGGTTCGTAAAAATATTTATTATCTACTTCAATATTAAGCTTCTAATACTTCACTATAACTTTTTTAATGACAACATGTCAATTTTCACACGGCACGGTGCCCCCGACAGATTTTTAATAAACAAGTCTACGAAGTTTCGCCAATATTCTTTGACGTCTGTAGTCATGAAATTGAAAGTCTTTTACATTAAAACTACTTTGAGAATTGCGAAGCATTTGTATACTTTTGAGTTTTTTAATAAATTTTACAAAACAATGCCAGAGGTCACAAATAACTTTTTTTCAATTAATTTATTATGGATACGTTTTAAATAAAACATTTTTTTTTCGGCTTCATACTGTGCCCCGCTCATAACAGGTTAGCAGGATAGGCAGAGGAAACCTAATGATAAGAAGTGTCTTAAACGACAACAAAAGGGAAGAAAAGTAAGCCATTGCGTGTTGAGTGGCGGAACCCAACGCCATGCTTTCCTCGATACCAGAGCGAGGAAATAATAATATTAAATATTTAATTTCCTTGAGTGGAAACCGAACCCATGACCCGTAACACTGGCCTGGCCTCTAACTGAAAAACCATTCTAAAATAAAGTAAAAAAATAATTTAATATAACTACTAAAAAAATATTATTAATACTACTACAATATATATAGATTGGGACCAATCTATATATGTGTTTGATTTTTTTTATTTTGGTTAATGGTAAAATGATGGTATTGGCACTTCGATTCATACTCATGTATATCAGACTTCAGAGGTTAACGATCTATCGGTCAAAGCCTTGCTATTTGTGTCAAAACAGTTTATACTTGTGAGAAACAAGCGACCACGCGCGGCTTCGCCGGCTTTATTTTACTTTTATAATATTATAGTCAAATTATGCAAAATCTTTACTTAAACAGTAGCTTACGTGTTTGTTATGATGTAAAAGCTATATAATTGTAAAGTTTCATATAAATCCAAACATCGGCGCAAACTTTCACATTTTTTTTTTTAATAAAATAATTTAATATTTTCATTTTAATAATTTTCTTTTTAAATTTATATAAATAGATTATTTCAATTTTAAATAAAGTATAGGATTATTGTAAAAACAGCACGAAACTTATTAAAGCAAAATTCATATTCACTGGTGATAATATTTGTTTTATTTGTTTTTCTTTCATTTGACTTGTTTAATGAAATTTGACTTTCGGTTTTATACTATGATCATCACATTTATCTATTTCTTAGAAAAATACGTAAAAATAAACAAACAAAAAATATCTTAGACTAAAAGATAAATTGAAAAACCACATTCTTCGGCATTTTTAATATGAAGACATTTATCCTTTTTTTTTCACCTTTACGCTATATCCCGCTTGTAGCAAGGTACGCAGAAAGAGTCCAGTGTTAAGACACTCCTATCCTCCTTCGAATTCTGAAGGCAATGCGTGCTGATGGAATTTAACACCACACTTTACCTCAACACCAGAGCAAAGAAAAGACAATATTAAATATTTAATTTCCTCGAGGGAATCGAACCCACAACCATTCGCGTTTATAATCACACACTTGTGCCACTGCGCCACGACTGTTCTTTGTCATTTTGTAATCTGTTATATAAGCAATAATACATTACTTAGGTCTAGCCTTATAATATTTTAGTGAAAATGGCCACAATTTCAAGCGTAATTATACCCTGTAGGATATACAAGGAATAATCACAAAGCCATCTAGTACCTTAGTTGACTTTGACGTCTGTTACGATTAAATACCACAATATTTTTATATTATTGCGGAAATTATTTTACTGTCTAAGCTTATATACATTGTTAAAATATATATTATCTATATAACTACACTAGGTTCCCAGGTTCCCTCTATATACTATTTTCTGTGCGTGATACAGCGTAAAGCTAAAAAAATTAATATAGTAAGTACCCTGTCATAAAACAAAAAAAAAAAAATTTTTTATTTTAGTTTTTTTTTCTATTCATCACATCTTTAACATTTTTGTATTTAAGCTGAACGGAAGACGCTGATGAAGAGGCACAAGCGTGTGACTATAAACGTGATGATTGTGGCCTCGTTTTTCACTCTAGGGATTCAAAAATTGAAAATTCCCATTTCCTCGCTCTAGCAACGAGACAATGCGCGGCGTTGAGTTCCACCACTCAACACGGAATCTCAAAAGTTCAGTGGAAATGGGTAACAGAGGGTCGTAGCATTCGATTAAGGCAACTGAAAAAAACAACCATCTAAACAAACGCAAATATAAACAATTTATATCTGTAAATAAAATTATTTTTTTGTATATTTCTATAGTTTAGCATAAAGTATATTTATTTAATATGTATTATGAAATACATTTCCACCAGTTGCCATATCTTATAATGTAGATGACCCAGAAGCCTCGAGCTACGGACGGAAGTGGGTATTATAGCGACATTTGATTAGTGTATAGCATTTACTGTCTGCAACTAATTGTAGAAGAGCTGCACTTGATTAGAATGTATGGCTAGAAATTATTAATATTTTTTTTATTTCTAATATATTATATTATATGATAAATAAAACACAATAAATATAAAAGAAATTAACTAAAAGGGAGCTTTAAAATGTGATTTAAAACTTAGAAGTTAATTTACTGTCTAGTTCTTATTTTAATATTTAAGGAGATATACATTCTCGTATATCAGATGGCGCAGGGGCAAAAGCATGCGACTGTAAACACGACGGCTATGAATTCGATTTCCATTCGGGGAAGTAAAATGTTAAAGGAAGTGAAAATATTATTTCCTCGCTCGTTACGATGCAAAGCGCGGCGTTGAGTTCCGCCACCCATGACGCAGTGCCTCACGATTTCGATATAAAGGAGAATGAAACTTTTGGGCCAACACGTAAAGAATTGAGATGTAATCTAAAAATATTTTTTTTTTTTATTTTTGAATAGTAAATAATAAATTAATTGACATTCTGGAAGTGGAGAAAAATGAAAAAAAAATAAGATTTAGATCCTTAATCGATTAAAATCAATCATATTTTAAGTCAGAGATGTGACAGCTGATTGACAATCACACCTTGTCTAATGATTTTTTGCATTTTTGCTTCTGTTTGTCATCGCAAAATCAGGCCATTAAATAAAAAACATTAAAAAAAAACATTTGCTTCTGTCATTACGTCCGTGTCATAACGCATCGACGTTTTGAAATTTTTCCCGTTTGTTTGATATTTTCAACGACTACTGCTTTGTTTTTCTCGGATTATGACTCTGCCTACTTTGTACGACCCTCGCTTCCCCACTGGACTCTGAAATCTTTTGGATCTTACGACCGCCACGCTGGATACGCATGGATATGAAACGCTATGTGAGTTGTGGGATTGCCAATGGACACTGCAATACCCTAGTCCGACGACCTTTAGACGATGAAAACCGCCACAACCTGGTTACTTAGAGGTGTGATATAATCCACACATATAAGCAGGAAAATATATTTCTGTTACATTTTAGTTGACAGCTTTCGTAGAGGAAGGGAAGCTATTGCTATGAAATACTGCAATTGTATTGTAGGAAGACGAATGGTAGGCTGCTGTGCTCATGTTATGAGTATTATA
>JAATLQ010009202.1:20030-33380 GCA_013421005.1 Heliconius erato x Heliconius himera | reverse complement strand
TTTGATGATCGGTGAGTCAGTCAGTGAGTGACAAAATTTAGAAACTTTAACATGTTGTCATTCTTAAACTACTGGTTCAAATTGACTGAAATTTTAAATATAGCGTGTTTATATTATGCCTGATTAGTTACTGAAAATTCAGGTTTCTTGTTTTATCCATAACGAAGTTATAGGGGGTCGAAAATGGCCTGAATTGCTTCGAGAAAAGGATGGTACGGCCGTGCCGCTGTTTTTTGCTCGACTTGGCGGGGGCACTGCCGTGCCCCCAGAAAAGTATGATGAGCAGGTTCAAAAACAACGGATTAAAAAAATAAGTACCTCCGTATAGAATTGCAATAATAAAGAGGTAATACTAAAAGTATGAAGCAGGGCGCTGCAGCCGCTACCAGTTCGAGTGCAAGCGCGGCGGCGAGTGCATCGCCGTGTACAACGCGTGCGACGGCGTGCCGCAGTGCGCGGACGGCAGCGACGAGGCGCCCGAGCTGGGCTGCCCCGCGCCCCTGGCGCCCCAAGCGCCCCAATCGCCCCACGCGCCCCACGTGCCCCACGCGCCCCACGCGCACCATACACCTCCTGTGACGAAGCCTGCTTCTTCGCCGCCGTTACCACAGGTACAGGTAACTGACGCTGATGTAAACGCAATGTCCATGGGTTCAATCCCCATTAAAGATTCGCAAAAACAAAAAACATTTTTCCGCTCTAGTGAGACAATCACGGCGTTGGGTTCCGCCGATTCCTCATCGCACCTAAAAATTGTCAAATGTCTCGAAATGGAACAAAGAGTGGGTAACGCTTTTCTCTCTGCCTCCATGTTTTTCCTACAGTAGGGTTGCTTAGAAGGCAAAACATGGAGCTGTTTTTTAATATTCTCAACATAAATCTACTTATTATTAATTTGTTTTTACGTTTACTTTAGCAGTCGCAAGTTCTAGACAGTAACGAAGAATCAGTTGGACCTGTAGTGGCCGTAAGTAACGACGTTTTAGTGGACGGCGCTGATATTTGGCCCCATCGCCTCACCCAGGCGCAGCCGCAACACAGGTACAACACAGGTAGGCTCAAGCAGCAAGTACGTAACTTAGTTAATAATAACTAGGTATTTTAAAAAATCTATATGTCCATTATTTACAGTGAATGGTGACGGCCTCAGCGCGTCGCACATCTTCAGCCACAAGGGCGGGCTGCTGCAGGAGAGCGCCTTCGAGGCGCCCGCGCCCAACGCGCCTTGGCCGCATCGCGCCTGGCAGCCCCCGCCGCCACAACCAGGTGGATAACATTTTCTTTTTTATTAAGCAGATATTTTTATGTTTCTTTTTTTTTATTGTCGCAAGATAACCGTCCTTTTTTATTTTCCTTAGAACACTAATTTGTAACGATTATTGATAATGATTACAATGAGCACCAGAACTAAACACATTCTTTAAAGCATTAATATTCTAAGCTGCAGATGGCATGGAAGGTTGGAATGCGTATGGGAGACTGGATTGGCCTGACGTAGAGTCTCGTCGCTCCTGGCCGGTGCCTCAGCCGCGACCCGAACCAGTAAGCTACGAGATAAAGTTACTTACTATACCTAGTATCCATTCCTTTCTTTATATAAAATAGATGGGTTTCTTTTCAGGAAATGCCCGTGTATCTTCCACCTAAAACGATGCCAGAGCTGCCCATGGTATACTCTAGCCAACAGCAGACATTGAGAGATAGTCCCAAGAAGGGCTTTGAATTGATGACAAAGAGCAAGATGCTGGAGTTCCCTACGGAGCCGCCGCGCGCGCCCCTCGTGCCCCACGCGCCTCTGGTGGACAACACCATCGACCAGAGGGAGGAAAAGATACCTTTAATAACAGAAAATACTACGAAAAAGAAGATTTTAAAAGATATTGTAAGTACTGTTATGCATATTTGAATAAAATATTAATTGTAAAGTTATATAAATAATTGTTATATTATATTTACTAGCGGACTCGGACGCGGCTTCGCCCGCTTGAACTATACGAATGCTTAATAAGTATATTTATGAAATTGTTTTCAGTTTTTAATAGGATTGATAAGAAAATATATAATTTGAAAAAGAATAATAAGTAGAGAAAATTATTAGAAAAAATATATAACTAATTTAAATGAACAAAAAATAATAAGTAAACGTAACCAAAGTAAAATATTAATAACAAAACTTAACAAATCTACAAACAGCTACATTATCAATATTATCAAAGTAAAATACATATTTAAAAATATTAAAATTAAATGTGTTGTGCTGTGTTTGCAAGTGCATGTGGTTATTTACATAATACTCAAAGACAATAAAAAATAATTTTATATTTTTTGTCTGTCTGTCTGTCTTTCTATTTCCCTAAGCTAATATCAAGAACAACTGAACTGATTTTTATTGGACTTTCAGTGATCGATTTTACTGATTTACCCGGGAAAAATCTTTTCACACGTTTTCCTTGCGCGCGTACAAAGATACTATATGAAATAACTAAACTCCTTTCTACATTAAATTCGATAATATTTGCGAGCAATATCAAATAAAATCCCAAAAAACTAAAACTACGATTTATTAAATGTATAACAACGGTATAGATAACCTAACTGAAATAACCGTCCATTCTTTCCTTAATCTCTATATATAATAAGACAGTAAAAATATTTTGTCGGTACATTTAATAATTTTGACTGAAATGGACACTTAAAAAGAATAATAGAAAGCAAAAAGATTTTTTTTGAATTTCTTGTGTCTGTCTGTCTGTCTGTCTGTCAACATATTTTTGTCCGCATTTTTCTCTGAAAGTACTGAACCGATTTACTTGAAAATTTCACCAATTGCTTTGTTTTAACTCAACTTAAATACTAAAGTTTAGTTCATCAAAATCGGTTCATTAAAAAAAAAGTTATCGTCGTCGTCGTATTACACAGAGATAAAGAACGATCTTGAAAGAAATATCAAGTAAATACAAAGGTTTTTTGGTTGGTTCGTTCATATAATATACGTAACTAATTTAAAAACTGTACAGGAGTTAATATGCAATTATTACAGTTATTTTAAAAACAATATTATGAATCCTTTAATCAATCAATAATTTAACATTTAAGGCTGTTTCTGAATGAGTAAATTAAATTATTCACTGACATCCGCACATTTAACAGAGTAAATTATATAGGTAAAAAGAACAAAGTTACAAAAATATATACGTGTAATAAATAATTAGCTTTATGTATATTTTATAAATATTAAATATCAACAGTGGTCGTATTTTTTTATTTAAAACAATCAAAAATTCTTTGACGATAATGTCGTAAAAAAATCATAATAGAAGTCATTAGAGTTGTCAATCAATTCGGCTTATTAAATCAATAATCATGTATTTTAAGCGGGCGAAGCCGTGGGCGAGCCGCTAGTACTTAAATAATACTATGTTGATGTCGCACAGGGCCGATTTCTAAATATAAACTTTTTGAAGATTTTTTTAAATATCTTACATCATCATATATATTGATAGAATAAAGTGATTGTAATTAAACAAACTACTATAAAAAAAGTAAATATTACTCTAAATTACGCACTATTTTTATGTGTAAAAGCTATGTAGATTAGTAATACATTAGTTTTATACTTTTTACACAATAAATGATAATAATTTTAAAATTAGATTAAGATAGATTTAGCCATCCTTTAACACCCTGGCATTTCTTTTTCTAATATTTTCAATGAACAGAAACGGCTCCTCATTAGATTCATTATATGGGTAGATTAACTAAAACACTTAAAATTTAATTACGGTAATCGAAAATATGTTTTACTAAAGTATTAAGATGATTACTATTCTTTTCCGATGTAATTCATTTTTAACAAATAATAATTAATAACGCAACAATATACTTATAATTCTGTTTTTACTTTCTCAAATATAAACTTCTTGATTCAGAATTGCACAGCGCCATCTATTGATCTAAATGTTAAACTGATAAAACATACCGTTTTTATGTTAAATTTCTCTCAACATAAAATAATATTAATCGTAAGTAATATTTTGCTTTTTTTGATGTACTAAAATGAATAATATTCAGTCCGACGTAATAAATGTTTAACAAATAATAACGCAATAAAATGTTTGACAAATATTAATGCAACATTATGCGTTATCAACATTCATTATAATATGTTGTCAATAGATATCTATTTTTATATGATGTTTCTATTTTTTTTCAAATATAAATATCTTTAAAACTTTAAGTACATTATTTTTTGATAGAGTGTAGCGGTAAACTTTCCAAACTATAAAAATATAAAATCTTTTATGCACAGCACCATCTATTTAAGATTTAAAATTAAGGATAGTTTAAAAATGCTATTTTGTGTTAAATTTCACCTAATATAAAATTATATTAACTGAAAACGATGTGTTGTGCTGAAGTATGAAAATGATTAATGTTCCTCCCGTTGTAATTAGTGTTTAACTCCACAGAATGTTTAATGCGTTATCAAGATTCGTTAGTACCTACTATTTGTTGTCAATAGATAGCGTTACTTGTATCGATTTCTACTATCTCAAATATAAACTTCTTGAAAACTTAAATACTTATATTTTTTGATAGAGTGAAGCGATTACAATTAAATAAACACTAAAAGTTACTTTGATTTACTTGTAATTTTTATATATAAAAATTGCTTAAATTTATTGTTTTCTTTTTACGTGATAGGTGTTCACATAAACGGATAAACAGACAAACAGACAAAAATTCCAAAAATGTTGGAAATGGATTCTGTTAATTATCCTTTAACACCCTGGCTATTTTTTTTAAATATTTTCAATGTACAGAAACGACTTTTCTACAGATTTATTATAAGTATAGATTCTGTGTGTAATATTGCTGAATATTATTTGCTTAATGGTTTTTTAATGAAAAAAAAAATCTTGATAGTATATTCTGGAAATATCTTTAGAATATACCATTAGCCAAAACTGCGAGCACACCAAACGCCGCCGGAGCGGCGTCGAGCACGGCGGCGCACGCGCAGGCGCAGGCGGCGGAGCGCGCGCGCTGGCCGCCCGACGAGCGCGACGGGCTCAGCGAGCACCCGCCCGCCGCCGTCATGCTGCTCGTGCTCGGTAAACAACTCTACTTAAAGTGAATCACTTATGCCCGTACATAACACCGATATCTACAACCAGATCTTTACAGCATAATGGATAAAACTGTGCAATAACCTTTGAGAGCGAACCTAGTGTTAAGACTCTGCGCTGCCCACTTTCTGCCGGATTCTGGAGGCATTGCGTGTTGAGTGGCAGAACTCGACGCCGCGCTTTGCCTCGACACCAGAGCGAAGAAATGGAAATATAAATTTAAGTAAATATTTCATCTCCTCGAGTGGGGATCGAACCCACAACCAGTCAGTTTTACAGTCACACTTCGTGCCGGTGCGCCACGACTGGCCTCAACAGTCGACGCAGGCCCATCGAGTTTGAGCTCGTTTGTCGTCTTGCTACTTGCTACTAACAGAACAGTATAAACTCCGCCAGGCACGACGCTGACGGCGGCGCTGGGCGCGCTGCTGGCGTGCCGCGCGCGCGCCGCCCGCCGCCGCCGCCGCGCGCACCCGCGCCTCGCGCTCGACGCCGACTACCTCGTCAACGGCATGTACCTGTAGAGAGTGCCAGGGTCTCATCACGATCAAAACAATATCTTTATGTAGGAAGTGTCATTTTTTCCTATTATATATAATTTTATTGTAATGTACTTTAAGTAAGCATTTTTTAATATATATATTTTTTTATATTGTCCACTCACATGTCAGGTGCGCTAGCTGTAGAAGTAAGGTCATATTGTTTGTACAGTTTGAATATTTAGATAATAATAAATTTAAAATTAATATTTGTTTGTTGTATTATTTTGCACAGTACAGTAAAAATCAAGGTTTTATGTCAACGCAGTCAAAAGTTTGCCACTTTTGCATAGTTTTTGCTCCACTTTTATGAAATTCTCAGCGTAATTAACATCTATAGGGTGTCTCGCGTTGATCTACAGTTATAAAATTTTGACACGAATAACGGAAAAAATATGAGGGGAAATTTGTAGGTGTAACCGACGCTCACCAATAGATCGCCACCCTACTCAGTTAACTACCAACGTTGGCAAATCTTTAATTAATATTGTGATGGTTGCAGTTATAGTATTAATAAAAAATTCTTCACTTCATTTCTTAATATATGAGCACATGAATGCTTTACCTTTTCAATTTATAATAACAACAAATGATACCTAAAAAAAAGAGACAAAAATCTCATAGCAATTCATACATGAACATTGCTTTCGACATTCGGCATTCTGAAAAAGTAACATACCTACTATGGCCACAATGGTTAGTAAACTAATTACATATAATTTTCGTTATTAGTCAGAAAGCAAAATAGATAAATAAAAAATATTATTTTTATTACAAAGCATCTAAAGTAATTCTAAATAACAAATAAATACTAAAATCGTTACAAAATAAACTCACTTACCTTAATTATTGAAGTAAATAATTCTCGGTAAATAAATGACGCTGCATTATTTTTTCATATATTCATAAAAACTTACTGCTGTATTTCTTTTTTTACTGTTATTGTTGTCAATAGACAGCGACCAGCGTTGCATGTGTCTATTCCTACTATCTCGATTACAAACTCCTTGAAAATATTAAATACATGTATGTTATGATAAAGTGAAGCGACGCGATACGTGATCACATAAACAGACAAACAGATAAACAGACAAAGGTTTCAATAATGCTGGAAATTGATTCCGTTAGTTATCCTCTAAAATCTTGGATTTTTTAAATATTTTCAGTTACAGAATGGTCGTTTCTCTTCTACAGATTTATTATTAGTATAGATTGCAGAAATGTCGTTTGTTTGTTTACTACGCTCGGTCGGCAAACGTGGCTCCTACGCAAATTTCTTTTTTCCGGGAATTTCTGGATACAAGTAGCCTCTATGTTGCACCACAACACCTTATATCGGTAACTGAAAGTCCCATAAAAATCAGTTCAGTTGTTCTGGATATTATCCCAGAATAACAGAAAAATATTTTTTATACAATTGTTTATATTTTAGTACCGTGGCAATAACTATATGCATCTGAAACCGACGGACACTTCCATTTCCATTTATGTGTTACGATTCTATAGACTATGGATGAATAAGTCAAATGTATAAAATCCAATCAAATTATGCTTCACGCTGTGTCCCGCACACATCAGGGTAGGCAGAGGGAACCTAATGATAAGACATTCCGTTCCCCACTTTCTGCCGAATTCTGGAGGCATTGCGTGTTGAGTGGCAGAACTCAACGCCGCGCTTGTTCTCAACCAGAGCGAAGAACTGGAAATATAAATTTAAGTAAATATTTCATCTCCTCGAGTGGGGATCGAACCCACAACCAGTCGGTTTTCCAGGCCGGGTGGTCCGTGCCCATCCCAGAATATAAAATATCTCTACATACGCCAACGGCCATGACTGTTATTCGTAGAAATTGTCGTAACCATACAGAGTTGTAAGAAATACCAATGAAACAAAATTCCTGAATAAAATATACAACTAGTACGGATATATCCACTTTATTAAAGTTTATAGTCACAGTGAGGCAGGAAAATATAAAAAAGAAAAAAAACTGTCTTTAATTGTGAAAAAAATTATAACTGTGGATAGCTGCCTCTGGGGTGGACTCTATCCGTTTTGATACGGACAATTGCTATTTTTATTAGAAAAGTAAATAAAAATTATTCACTAAAGAAAAATTTAAATATTCTACTTAACCGACTTCTGTAAAAGGAGGAGGTTATCAAGTACCTCAGAACTTTTGACTGGATGACTTGACACAATGAGACAATTGAACATATATCTCCATATCTCGCCAACTTATTTCAATTATATTTTTTTATTGGAAAGGATATACTTCAGGGGTAGTTTCATGAGAGTATGGTTAAGTTCTGATTCTGGAAACCGGTGGAAGTCGGTTTTTTTTGTTAAAAAAATATATTAAATATGCAAGCAACGAAAAATAGTGAACTGATACCACGATCAGATTTAAAAACATTAAATAAAAGTTACTGACCGATAGATTGTCAACTCGTGAAATGAAAACACCTACAATCAGGTGTAGAAGTCTTCCCAATCAAATATAGCTTAGATCCTGCCTAGGCCTATATAGCGACAGCTAAAGCGCTGTATTGAGTTCCGCCACTTAACTCGCATTGCCTCCAGTCTTAACACTAGGCTCACTCTCCTTTAATGTATTACTGTCGTATAGATAGAAGACTAGGTATTCTTGGTTAGCTGTTTTAATATTTATATATTATACCTTTGTACTGTTTTAATATTTATAGATTATATCTTTCCTAAGTACATACTTAGGAAAGATATCAAAATATTGTGGGTTCGATCCACACTCGGGAGAATGAATTATTATTTATTAATATTTTAATTTCTTCGGTCTTGCACGAAGGCGAAAACTGCGAAAAATCAAGTTCCGCCACTCAGCGTGATGCCTCGCGACGTAATGCCTCAAAATTCGGCGAAAACTTGGAAACGGGGTGTCGCCTTCTGCCTACTCTGGTATGTACGGGAAACAGCGTGAAGCTAATTTATTTAACATGTCCTCTAAAATATGGTCAGCGACTATAAAGAAATAATAAAACGAGTATTTTAGATCAACATTTTATTAGAGCAATGCGTTACATCACGGGGTAGTGAACGAGCGGCGCCGAGGAGGGGGCGCTTTGGAGCTTTAACTGATATCGACTGAGTTATTCGTGAAAAACGCAACATCTTTACATCGGTATAAAAAAGGGTCGAGGCCGACAACGAGTCTAATCATTTAGTGTTAATTGAGTTTGGTGGAAGGAAACATTACGTCGAGCGACGTCGTCGGTCACAGTAGACCGCCGACATTGATGACAATTGATACAATTTGTAATTCCATATAAACGAGGAAGTTTTCAATTACGTACTTCTGAAATCAATGTTTTATATATTAATATAATTCGCTTATAATACTATACGAAGTAACGTCGAATAAGTCAACGCACTATTCTTAGTTCAGGAGAGACAACAACAAGTGACACGACTTTTAAGAGGTTTCCCTTAAAACATAAGTATGTCCTTTACCTCCTAATATTCTTCTGAACCTCAAACTATTCTTCTGAATAATATACTATATTCTTTAAATCTATGTAGTTAAGGCATAAAAAATAATCACAATGTCTGACTGGGACGAGTAGCTCACGACCTCAGGCCGGTGTAGGTACCGCACCGCACGTGGCTGATGAGACTGACTGAGCAGAACAAGATACGGGGGCGTTGTCTTATACTAACATTATTATAAGTAACACAAATATTACTATTATTACATTATTTAGGTATATTTTAGTCTTCACAGATTATTGGATTCGTTCACATCGTTACTCGCCTACCCTACCTAATCACCGTCTGAGCTAACATTTTATGTATATTGATATATAAATTAAATGATATAAAATGATAGGAAAATAAGCGTACATCTGGTGCACGCTTCACAACTAGTGAATCACCTTCACTTAAAACTTAACTAAGTGCGCGTCTCTGAGACCGCACGCACACACGCGTACGTCAGTACAAACAAACACACTCACACGCGCATACAGCCAACTTAGGCCATTACAATATAACGGGAGATTAAATTAAGATCATAAATTGACAATTTATGTTTTTGGGTATAAATGTATCAAATAAGGAACTTGAAGAATTATTTATACATATAAAAAAGAAACTTCTGCGTAGAATATTTGGACCTCGATTGCTATTGCTTAGAAGCTTACAAGCATATTTTGTAGGAAAAATTCAACCTTAGGTGATTTCTTATTTTTTCTAAATTTAAATGCACTACTTTCATTTCACTAAATTGGTAGTATGACCAAACATTAATTTATATTTAAAAAACTCAATATCTAAGACCGCTAGTGCACTTATATCCTTTACACATATAAAAGTCATTGAGTGTGGATATATTAGCAACTTACAAATGAGCAACAAAATCTACATTTAAATTAATTAACTCATATCTACGGATTAAACATATTTTTTATAATATTAGATAATTTAAAGAGTCTGTGCATGATTCAATATGCGTACCCTTAGAATCTAAATTACTTAAAATTGTGTTACTCGATTTTACCAAATCTGCTTAAAAAGCTTATTAGAAAAAATAAGACGATAAAAATTCTTCAAAAAAATCTAATTTGTGGGTTATTTCACATTAATTCTGAGGGTATAATGTCTCTTCATACTAACACTACAATATAGGAGAGTGCGGCGGTCGTCAAGAACCGTTCGAATATCACAATCAAGTAATTATTTACATTAACTTAAAATAAAGAATCACAAGTCGATAAGTAGTCTATAAGTATAATGAATGTCTTAAAACATATTTTTCAAACAGAATATAGTATAAAATGATACAAAATTAGTATTTTTTAACAATTAAATAAACGTCAATCAATATTAAGCCCTTTCAATGAGAGTAACATAGTTTTATTTTCATTATCTGTATTGTTATGACGTCAGACGGAGCTCAATACAGACACAAACAAAGTCGCGCTTAAGAATTTTAAAAACTTAATAATTTTCATTTTAACGGATAATATTTTTTTGTGATAATGATTTTTATATCATTTTCAACAACAGTGTAAAAATAATTTTCAATCAACATATAACTATTTCCTATATGTGTACACTAACAGTATATAGTAGTGTTATATACAATATTGATTATATATTACTCAAAGGCACTTTCATATCCGCGGCTTTTTTTACCAACAGATGAGTCAGTCCTAATTCAAAAACAGCATATTATTAGCTTATACTAGTTAAAAATAACTAATAAACAAATAACTTTCTACATATATTTCTATCGATTTCGATTTAAATCAACTGTTAATTATCTTAAGTGATCACAATTAAAGATGCAACTAATCTTCAATGAGTTCTCTTCATAAAATCAAAGTACATATATTCCTATCTTACTCTTTACTATATAATGCTCCCTGCGTTACTACTGCGTTACTACATGAAGCGTCGCATCCGTATCCGATATAAGCTTGTTATAATTTCGGATCGGACCAGAATTTAAGATAAGCTTATTGACAGGATTTCAATTTTGCCTCAACAACTTTTGATTTATTTTTTTTATTTGAAGGGCAACAAATATTACAATACATAAAACAGCTGTCACTAACAGATTCTTTAAAAAATAAATGTCTCTAAAGTCAATTACCGAAACTATACAAAGCTAGCGGACAATCCGAAATAATTTTATATCCGTACCAGATCTGAAATGTTACATACAGAGTCGATGTCAGTGTAATCATATTGCACTTGAAAGAACTGAGAAGTATCTAGGAAGGAAGTGCCTCGACGTGTACAACGCAGTTACTATAGAGAAGAAACAGGCTGATACTAGTACTAAACCCATTCAACAAAGTATTATTATAGCATTAGCGGTCGCCACAGCGAAGGTCGCGGCCGCCGTCGGTGATCTCGTTACTCGAGGCACGATCCTGTTAGTGCGGATTAGAGACCGTCCATACATTACGTCACACGTTACGGGCGAGGAAGGCGGCTGTGATGATCACACTGGGTTACGCAGCCTCCCTGTGCCAGGACAGGGAAGGGGTTCACGTTATTAAGTAAATAATTTAAAATTGCGTCACGTAATGTATAGCCGACCCCTTATTAAAATTACTAAATGTAAGCTAAAGTGAACACTAAATAAAAGAATTTCATTATTTAGTTTTCATTTTGGAGTTGGTATGTTTTCAGGCAAGTATGTGTCAGGGGAGGCGCGCGGGCGGCAGCGGGGGCATGCGCGGCATGTGCGCCAGGCGGCAGTTCTCTATGTACAGGTCCTTGACCAGCAGGTCGGCGGCGGCCAGGCGCGCGTGCAGGCGCTGCGCCACGCGCTCGGCACGCGCGGCGCGCGCCCGCAGCGCGGCCGCCTCGCGCCAGCGCGCCGCGCCGACTGGCGCGCCCCCTCCCCCCGGGGCGCCCCCTCCCGCCGCCTCCGCGTTAGCCGTCGAGTTCACTCGTCGCTCCAATTCATCTATTTTGGCTTTGAGTTGTTTGATTTCTTCAATCTGTAATGTTATTATTAATGGGTTAAAAATGAATAAGATATTTTTTTACCTTCACATCTATAGCAAGTAATTCTGCCTTTAACAACCTAAGCAGAGGGAACCTAGTGTCAAGATACTCCGTTTTTCCACTTTCAGTAAATTTTTCGACACGTTGAATGGCGAAACTAATCACCGCGCCTTATGTTTAACGCCGAATATTAATAACCTATCTCCAACGTCAATCTTAGATTGTTTCATATATCTATCCAATCTAGAGATTGATTGGTGATAGTCGATAAATTAAAATAATTTATTCTCCTAACTAGGGATTGAGACACTAAGTCTGTACTTGACTTTTAAACCTCTACAATTGTTACAAGGTGACAATTGTTTGTGGTTTACCTAACTACAAACAATTGTAACCAAATAATATATACTTGCAATTTAAACATTAATATACAATATAAAACAATATACTTATATACCTTAGTCTTCAACTCCGCTTCTTGCTCTCTCTTGTATTTAGTAAATTCATCCTCCAAGTCGCTGAACTGCAGCTCCAGGCTGTATGTCTCGTCAATGGTGGGCAGGCCAGTGTGGGGGGTGGAGTGGGGGGTGAACTGTCGTTCGTATTCGGCAATCTTTGCGACGAGGTCGGCGAGGCGCTCGTCACCGGCCCGTTGTTCCTCCGCGAATAACTCGCGCTCATCATCCAACTTGCACGTCCAGTACTCTTCACACTTGTCATACTCCAGCTTCATTTGTTCTAAACTTGACTCCAGCTCTCTGTAACATGGCCATATTTTTGTTTAGCCTACTATTTCACATATATCAGGGTAGGTGAAAGGGCAATGTTGAGTAGGGGAAATCAATGCAACACTTTGTCTTGTTACCAGAGCTAGGAAATAAAAAAATTAAGCGCCATATTATAGTCAGACACTATGCTGCTGCACCACGACTCCCTCAACATGTTAAATACTTATTAGAATTTGGTTTTATTTTTATATTATCTGTATATAATTTAAAAGTAATTCTAGAAACAGTACTAATAACAAAATTAAGTTGATTACTTTATTACAGATGTCAAGTTTTTTTTATCCGTCTCATGCTGTTGTTTGACCTCATTTAAATCTTTCTTCAGAGCTTCAACAGTTTCACCATTCACAGTGGATTCTGTCTGTAACGCGATGTCGCTTCTGTATGTAGTTAGATTCAAT
>JAATLQ010009193.1:7395-26258 GCA_013421005.1 Heliconius erato x Heliconius himera | reverse complement strand
AAAGAACATAAAGTTACAAGAATATATACGCGTAATAAATAATTAGCTTTATGTATATTTTATAAATATCAAATATCAACAAAGGTCGTATTTTTTTATTTAAAACAATCAAAAATTCTTTGACGATAATGTCGTAAAAAAATCATATTAGAAGTCATTATAGTTGTCAATCAATTGTGCATATTAAATCAATAATCATGTATTTTAAACGGGCGAAGCCGTGGGCGAGCCGCTAGTATTACATATAGAAATAGAAAATTCATTTAGACGAGTGGAAATCGAACCCTATCGTTCGTGTTTATAGTTGCATGCTTGTGTCCCTGCACCACGACTGGGCTCATATATTCTAATATTTAAAACATATTTATAAAATTGGGGAACGGAAGTGACTTTACACTAGGTACCCAGTTTCCCTCTACCTATCCTGCTCTGAGTACGATACAGCGTGAAGCTAAAACAAAAAATATAAAAGTATAGTTTCATACAAAATACAAGTTTATGTTACAGCTACAAAATAAAGAAATAAGAAGGATATTGTTTCTTATCTTACAAAGGAACTCAGTGGAGCATAAATCAAAGAGGTTTGCGACCTAAGACCGACCAGCTCTGTTTGTACTGAGGCAACATATATGAGTAGACAGCCACTATCTTATATAGGAAAATATTTGTTAAGCAAGTGTGCTATATGATACGTTAGTGCTAATTTTATAAATGTATTTATATCTTTGTCTCATATAGTTTACCAGTTTTTTTTTTGCATTTTTTAACTTCACACTTAATCCCGCGCGTAGCAGAGTAGGCAGAGGAAATCTGGGAGCTTAATGTTAAGACACTTCCATTCCCAATTACTAGACAAATTTAAATAACTAAGAGTCGTCTAACAATTATGGCTTATCGCCTGTGGTAACTCCGACGCCGATGGCGTCTTCCTCGGATCAGTGTAGAAGATGCAGTTTTTTGTGTGTCTTGTTAAGGCAACGTCAGCGTGTGATATGCTGTCGTGTAGGTTGTTTTTAATGGCCTTAGTTGGGAGATTCGTTAATGGTCAGGATGCCTGTTTCCTCCCATTCCGTATCCTTTTCTGATCTCTAGTCTTTTTCTGCTTGTGTGTGAACGAGGTACAGAGTATTGGGAGAATCTATTCGGTTGGCAGCACCCGTATATTGCGACTTTCTCAGGGAGTGAGTCGTCTGTTGGGCCGAGTAGATTCCGTTATAAACTTCGTTGAACGCGTAAAAACATCCAGTAGACATCTATAAGATAGAGTTCTATTAGAGCCTAGCTCTTGACTGATGGCAGTCATGAGCTTTAGTAGTAGGCTGATATAGTCCATTTAGAAGGCATTTATACATTGAGCTAACCACACACAAGGTACATACAACATCTTCAGACAACCCAATCCTTGTCAGGATTGGGTTGTCTGAAGATGTTGTATGTACCTTGGTGGAAAATTTTCTCTTGTTGATTTGTCGTCCTCGTATACAAAGCCATCTTTCACGCTGTAGGCTACCATATGAGGGGAACCCCTCGCAACATCTTCAGACAACCCAATCCTTGTCATAGCTTGATGTATAAAGCATAAAGCGGAAACAAGCGACATAAATTGTTAATAGCACATTGTTACTTATAATTAATATTCATTAATTAGAAATGGTCAAATACCGCTACGTTCGGTAAATGTTTATAGGTTTTCTTAAAAATATTATACTGCTTATTTAGTGTTTCTAAACTTTTCAACAAAAGACACTTTACTTTTCACTTTCTGCTTGAGACTGCGACACGCTTTGCCTTAACTGAGCGTATATGTGAGTGAAGATCTAAATATCATATAAATATTCCAACTTTAACATATTATAGTCTATATACATATAATACTTACATGATTTTTTCCTCGTTTCATATTCGTAAATGATAGGCACACATGCCGTCGCGTGTCGTCTCGTGTCCTTCTGTACGCAACCGATGCGTTCTAGATATAATTTTAATAATGCCTTTCTGAGACTTTAACCAATAAATATCCACTTGTGTTGTAACTTTTTATCGAGGCTTTTGTTTTTCCATATAAGCCTAAGGGTAGTTGATGAATTATGCATGACTTATGTTTTTAACAACTCACGTTTCTCACGCACCGCCTAATTTTTTTGACATTATGTGTTCTGTGGTGGGACCCGAAATTGCGGAAATTTTTCTGATTTATTAAACGAAGTTTAGTGGTCAATACCGAATTGCAAAACTTATTTTTCTAAAATAGTAACAGCTCTTAGAGAAGACTATTAGAAATTACATTTACCACTAAGGAAGAAGAAACACAATTTGTGCTTCGAGTATTATTGATTAAAGTATATCGAAAAAAAAATCCTGACAACTAAGAAATCTTCTCTGTTGTCAAACTTAATATAGGTATATTTTGGAATGATAATTTATTATTTTCCATATAAAACTTAAATCTTAACAATGCACTTTAATTTTAAAATAAATTTTACTTGCATACATTTCTTTAACCTTTATTTTTGAAAACTGAAAGGAAACTAAAGTAATTGAAAGAAAAATAAATTGATAAAGCTTACAATTAGTGTTAAGACGTTCAGTTAAATCTTATACAGTGCCATTGAACCAATATAGAGATGTACGGGATATATAAGGTTAAAAAAGTTTAAGTTCAAAAGAAAAAACTAATTTTCATAAAATATTATTATTTTTATAGTATTTAAAAACAAAAAAAGCAATCCAAAGATTCACAACTAACTTGAACAACCACTATAAATAAATAAACATAAATTAAACTTATTCAAACCAATTAAAGCACATAAATAAAGATTCCTTTCATCAGTTGTGATAGCAATTACTCAAAAACTAATTACTGCTACTGTTTCAATGGGATATCCCTTGAGGCGAAGTTCTGCATTAGCTTGTTTATTGTACTCTCTGATGAGGAGGCTACCTTTGTGGTGTCAATATACGGTCTAAATCATTAAAAATTATTGGTGGAATATATTACTTGCTTTGTTTTATGTAATTTTATTTTATCATAAAGAGGATGCAGAGTGTTAATAGTGAGTACGATTCTGGATGTCCATTTTCTTTGATAACTGAACCTACGTTCTTAATGTTTCTAAATATTCTTATATAACTTAATTTTTCTAATTATCACAAAAATGACACTTACTTCTTTTGCTACAGTGTTGAGTGACGGAATATTCGTATGAGGTAGTTAGTATACGAATATTTTTCAAAGCAATCGAATTTACAACTTTTAATATCTGTTATATTTTCCAAAGGCCATATTATCTTTGGTAACTTAAATCAAAATACAGAAAATCCGTCAGAATTTCTGTTCTTAACAATATGTTCAAGTTGGGGGTTAGAATGCGATCGACCTAATAACAACCACAGGCGCTCGCTCCCTCACAAAATGTTCTAAAATATAGAAAAAAATTCTGAAAATATGTATGTATATTATATGGTAAATAAAAAAATGAATCTAGTGTTTTAAATTAAAGACGTCTTGGCGCATCTGTGCAGTGTCTGACTGTAAACTCGATGGTTGTGGGTTCTATTCCCGGTTGGGAGAATGAATTTTCATTTTCCCAGCTTTACGTTGGTATCCTGTACACAACAGGTAGGCAGGGGAAATCTAGTGTATCCGTTCCCCATTTACCGCCAAGTTTTGGATCTGGCATGTTAAGTGGTGGAACTCAACGCCGCATATTTACCTCGACACTCGAGCGAAGAAATGAAAGTATACATTTTAAATAAATATTTCAATTTCTCAAGTAGAGATCGAACTCGCAACCAGTCACGTTTATATTCACTGACTTGTACCCATACACTACGACTAACCTCATTTTCCCACTCTATACTTTATAAAAAAGCACAATATTAAATTCTGCTATTGAACACCTCACATTATGGAAAATGAAACGGAGTCTCTTAACACTAGATTCTGATCTGACTACCGTGTTACTTGGATGCTATAGCGTGAAGACAAAATTAAAGCTGATAGATAATAGGTCCCAACGTTCTACTTTGTCGAAGCAGAGTAGACAACTACTTTACTTCAAGTAGTAACGCTACTCCAATTTCACACTATGTAGACGATTTCGATATTGTCCCTTGTGTTCTGTGCTGCTGCGCACGAATTTAATAAAATGTATTTAAGGATTAAATTTCAATTATTTACAATGATTTTATAAATATGCATACATATTTTCATTTAGGAGATGAAATATTAACTTAAATTTATATTTCCATTTCTTCGCTCTGGTGTCGAGGATAAGCACGGCGTTGAATTGTGCCACTCAACACGCAATACCTCCAGAATTCGGCAGAAAGTGGGGAACAGAGTGTCTTAATATTAAGTTCCCTCTGCCTACCCTGTAGTGTACGGGATACAGCGTGAACCTGATTTGATTTTTTATTTATTTAAAGATTTATTGATAAGCATAACAAGCAAATAATCTTGGCGCCGTATACCTGACTGATTGTAAACATGGCGGTTGTTGATTCTATTACCATTCGTGAGAATGAAATATTTCCGTCAAACCAAAATAAAGAAATAGAAAATGACTTGTCCTAACACTAGGCTCTCTCTGCTTACCCTGATATGTATGGGTTACAGTGTGAATCTAAAAAACAGAAAACAGCGATAATTTTCAAATTAACTAAGTTACTACACAAATGAAAGAGTTTCTATTTTTCTTCAGAAATAATCAGTTAATAATGGATTGGTTGTCTAAACTCCTTAAATATTGCAAATGGAATGGAATGCAGCCTATCCGCTGCAAATCGGAATAATTTAAACTATTATTGTATTTGAATACATTTGTTGTTAAAGAAACTCATAATTTTTTCTATTTGAAAATATAAAAATTGTGATTAGTAATTTACTAAGGTTTAAATTAAATAATTGCATGGTTTCGTAAGATTTTTAAGATAATCGTCGCAATTATATTTTTTTCAGTTTCTAAGATTTTAAAGATTATATGATATTTAAAACAGTTCTCGTAGTATATACTATTTATATATGTATAAAAGTAATATAATATACAATAGAAGCCGAGGTTTACATTAAAAAAATACTACGAATTTGATTTATCGTCGATACAAGTGGCGCGGTATTTGCTTATTGCGATGAATATATAAGATAAAAAATGTGGGGACGACGAATTTATGGTAACGTCTCTTGTAGATTGTTTCTGAACATTTTTACTCTATGTTTTTTATATATTCGAATGTGTTATATTTGAAAGTCTTTTTCCCGACTGCTAAGGAAGGGTTATGTTTTTCGCGCGTATCTTGTATGTATGTAATATTCTTTATTACCTCATATCTCCAGAACCGCTGAACGGATTTACTTAATTGAGGTATCGTTAGATTCGTATTAACAGCCCAAGTGTTCTTAGATAGGTGATGTTAAAAAAAATCAATCATGGCGGCTGTGGGACGCCATTGGACTTAGTAAAAACATTTTTTTTCGTTTCGAATACCACAATATGGGTATCAAATTCAAGAACTTAATACGAGGATTTCAAAAAGGTATATCATGATTATCATTACCATAGTAAATTCTAAGAAAAAAGTGAAAAATAAAAAAAATATTTGTAAAAACAAAAACCCCGACTGCATAAAACTAAAAAGAAAATAAACAAGCCCAATAGTTTATTAGGATTAACAGTAGGTGTAATTTGAATGTAGCAAGGTCGGCAGGGGAAACCTACTATTAAGACACTCCGCTCCCCACTTTCAGCCGAACTCAATCCCTCCAAATTGCGTCTCTAGTAACGAAACTTAACACCACGCTTTGCCTCGACACCAAAGCGAAAAAAGCGAAGATATTGAATATTTCATTTCCTCGAGTTAGAATCCAATCCACAACCTCTCGGGTTTTCAGTCCCATTTACAATCTGACGTCACAAGAGGCTTATAATTTTATTTACAGTCCCTCACGACGCTTATTATAATTTTATTATTGAAGTTGTTGCCAATCTAGTATGTTTTTTTTATGGATATTGATTTTTAGTATAAAATATTTTTTCACGCTTCACACTGTATATCGGACCAAGATACCGTTTCCATTAACCCACTTGCGCTCCAATTTCCGTTCCCTGGTTTTTTTTATATAAAATTAATTTTATTAATCTTTAATTTGGAATATTTAGAAGTTTTCTATGAATTTAAATCTATTGTAATCTTGGCTGGCAATGAATACACAAACAAAATCAAATTTATAAAAGGTTTATGCCTAATAATTTTAAAGTGTTATTTTAAACAGTAACCAAGTTTAATAATAGTGTTGTCTATCAGAGCGTGTAAGACGAAAAGCAGAGGGCGGAGTTCCCTAGTTTTTCTCTCTCTCCTGCTGTATATATGGAGGATAAAGTGTGAAATAAGACATTTCGAACACTTTACAATATTTCATAGTCACGGTTTGACATAGGCACCAAACATTGGGTTTCCAATAGGTACTAAATGTGTTACTAAATTTGTGATTAATCCGGTTAGAGAGCTTAAGAGAGTTTATGAGAAATATGAAAGGTGAAGCGTCAGCCCACATTACAATTCAGCAGAATAATTGACTAAATCATCTCTTCCAAAATTATAACACAAGAAATAGAAAAAGTTCTGCCACAGGCAGATAAAACTAAAAAACTAAAGATAATCTCTTCAATATAACACAACCGAACACCCGTATTGCTCGACTAAACTTCGTCGTTTCCCATCTCAGCTGCGTGTTGAGAGTTCGTTCCCAACAATCTCTTTGTTTACAGCTTTTTACGGAGCTCCTCGAGTCGCTGCGAGCTTTCATCTACCACTTTGACAATTACCCACTCGACTGTGTTCGAAATATTAAAATGAAAGTTGGAATTCACCCGCTGCTTAACTTTTCGTGTAGTTTTCTTGTTGAAATTAGCTTTTTTATTATGGTGTAATAAGATAGTTCTTTTTAGGTCAATGTGCGTTCAGATTCTCCACGCAATATTATTTGCAATATTATCAGGTACACTCAATACTTGAAAATTCAGCGGAAAATGGAGAACGGAAGTGACTTAGTACCGGGTTCCCTCTGCCTGTATGGATATACTTTTTTTTCATTCCCTTTTCCGGATCTTTTGTATTTTGTGGCTTATCACTTCGTTGTGCACTTTTTGGATATTATTTGATTACCTAGAATATAGCAAAAATATGTAATGAATTTATAGAAATATTTAATGAATTCTAACTTAGAGCTCCTTACTGCTTATGCATATATTTAAAAAGTATATTCATTAAAATATTTTATAACTCTAATATAAAAGGCAAAATATTTCCTTAAAAAAAACTATAATCAGAGGGAACCTAAATTAGAAATATTGGGAACTTATAGGCCAAACTCAACATCACGTTTTGTTTTGTTATCAAAATAAGAAAATGAAAACAACTCATTTATCCGAGTGGTAGTTGAAGCTACAAAACCTTATAATACATATAACACTTAAAACATATAAAATATATTTTAAAAATATGAATTTTCAAAGAAACGCACATCCTATGACAAATAGCCAATGCATTAATAGAGCGAGTATCGACTCGACATAAATTTCGGTTATGGGTCACATTTGTCGTTGTAATGTGGCGCTATGAGAATACGTATATTTGAGTGTGCTTGTCGGTATATGTTCCCAAATATTTATATAATTTACTAGCTTTTACTTGGGCTAAATAGTTTTGGTTAAGTTTGCTAATCTCAGGAACTATTAGTTAGATATTTTTAACATTTTTAAAGTATTATTTCGTATTTAAAAAAAAGGAAAGATACTTATTTAGAAAACGTATAAAAATCTTATCGTACCGTGACTCGAATCCACGCCTCCCGAAAAGACTCCAACCAGGCTCTGACCACTTAGCCATACGTTATCATCAAGCTACGTCGAAATTTTTATACGCTTGTTACAACTTATTTATGTTGTTAACATCTCTGTTGGGAGATTTTTACCCAAATAAGTTGAAAATGTTAAAAATATTTAATAAATAGCATTCTCTCTGGCCAGACGATAATTCTTAGTAAATAATTATCTTTAAGATAGCGGAAATTTGTAAAAATCTCCCTACACGTATGCCTTAGTGGACAGAGCACCAGGTCGGTTTCCAGGCGCGGGTTTGAGTCTCGCTACGTTCAAATTTTTATACGTTTTCTAAATAAGTACTACTGGTAAGACGTTTTTTTAGCTTTATGCTATAGGTATCCCTTTCATAGCGGAGTAAGCAGGGGGAGCTTGGGAACTTAGTGTTACGATATTCTGTTCATGTTCTGACATTTCCGTTCCCCATTTTCCGCCAAATTCTGGAGGCATTGCGTGTTAAGTGGTGGAACTCAACGCCAGTATTTCCTCGTTACCAGAGCAAAGAAAACGAAAATATTAGTAAATAATAGTTAATTTCCTCTAAGTGGGAATCCAACCCATAACATCGTGTCTATAGTCACACGCTTGAACCACTATGCCACGCCGGCCTCCTTAATGAACATCTAAAATAACAAAATTTAAGGTATTTGTAAAGTTGAAGTTTATGAAACAAACGGTCAGTTACCTACGTGGGTTTAACCGACCAATCGTAATTACAAGTAAATTCCATATAAGTTGTATTCACTTGTCAAACACACGCGCCTTAAAGTGGTTTAAGTTTTAATTAAATTAACGTTTTCCAATACTAGACTTCACACAAACACTCCAAAGGAAACTGGGATTAACTGGTAAACAAAAGTGCAAAGCTATATAACATATTTTTTTTCTTTAAATTTTACGCTGTAAACGGCATGTAGCGGAGAACGCAGAGGGAGCCTACTGTTAAGACACTCCACTCGCCACTTTCCGCCGAAGGGCTTTGCGTTGAGTGGTGGAACTCAACGCTGCATTTGCCTCGAGACCAGGGCGGAGAAATTTAATATTCTATTAAATATTTTATTCGCTTTTACAGTCGCTTGCTTGTGACCCTGCACCAAGACTGGCCTCTTTTCACATTTAACTATCGTAAATTTGGTGATCTCTTTCATTGGTAGCGTTAGGTGTGTTAGGTGTACTCAATGTCTTGGAAATCGTTAACCTATACAGTTAATGGATTCGAGCCACGCAGATATAACGACACAAAGCGTAATCGTAAGCCCACCAATTATGGGTTTCATTTCTACTCGGTGGCGTTTATTGGTTTTATTCCCTTAGTAAGAAGAACGAAGAAGAATTTCAAGAAAACTGGGGACTGTCGTAAAAGTTCTTAATAAAATTATACCTAATATTGCACCTTATGTTACTTTAATTTTTAACAATCGTGTAGAATTCGGTACTTTTCCTTATTTAATGAAATATAGCAAAATAGTGCCGCTTTACAAAAGTGGAGATAGATATGACCCTGGAAATTAAAGAGATCACTTTTTTGCCGTCTTTAAGTAAAATATTTGAAACAATAATATTTAACCAGCTCATATTTTTTTTAACTATTAACAATTGTTTCTGTAGTGAGCAATATGGTTTTACCAAAGGCAAGTCCACTATAGACGCGGGTGCTGCACTCCTAAAGCACATTTATGACGCATGGGAGAAGTCACAAAATGCAATTAGTGTTTTGTGATTTATCTAAAGCCTTTGATTGTGTAGACCATGAAATTCTGTTTAAATTAAATCTTTATCATTATGGTATACAAAATACTGCCTTTGATCTTATTGCCGCATATCTAAACGAAAGAAAAAAAAGGTTAGTGTTATAAATAATTTAAAATCATTCGGATCTCCTCTAAGGATGGGCGTTCCACAACGATCTATTCTAGATCCCCTTTTATTTCTTCTTTATATTAACGATCTGTCTTTTTATGCAAAGAAACTATGTGATATCGTACTCTTCGCAGATGATACCTCTTTAATATTTAAGGTAGATAAGAATAAAACAAACTATGACGAAGTCAATAGTGCATTATCGTATATTCTTCATTGGTTTGATATGAATAATCTAATATTAACTAAATGTATTGATGAATTTGCTTTACCAAACGTTAAAAAACATAATTTTAGTCTAGTAATTAAATGAGAAACCCTCAATATGTCGGAATCAGCTATTTTCTTAGGTTTAACTATAGATTCCAAACTCCTACGGAACACTCATCTGGATGCACTTGCGGATAAACTCAGCTCTGCCGCGTTTGCAATTAAAAAAGTAAGACAAATGATGGACGTTGAAACTGCCCGAGTCTACCATAGCTATTTACATAGTATTTTATCTAATGTTATCTAGATGTTTTTAAAAATGCAGGTATTATTACAGTTGCTTCACAATTTGTATATTATAATATTATAATAGTCATAGTAAAAATAGTGATATACATACGATAGGATCGAGAAATAAAGATAAACTTAATACACCAAGTGTTCGCCTCCAAAAAGTTAATAAATCTTTTATGGGTCTGAGTATACGTATATATGAGTGTATTATAAGTTTGCCACTACCATAATTTAAAGTATCTTTAAAAAAATACTATCAAGTAAAGCTTATTACACTGTTCAAGAATATTTAGAAGATAAACATGTATGGAATTAATATTTATTGAACGTGATGCAGGATAGCTGCCAGATAATGTAATAATTAAATAATACCATTGACTTTGAAAAGAGCAACTGTTGAGTTTCTTGCCGGCTCTTCTCAGCAGAACTGCCTTCCGAACCGGTGGTAGCTTTTTTTTATATGTTCATTCGACGATTCAAAAGTGCTTATAATAGTCTATTTGAATAATATTTTGAATTTGAATATGAATTGAAGATAGGGCGAACCGTTGAGTTTCACCACTAAACACCCAATGTGTCAAAAATTGAGTGGAAATTGGTAAACGTATTGAAGACTAATCGAGATAGAAAATTCAACTGATAAGGGAATATTGACCTAAGAGAAAACTAATATAAGCCAATTCTCCTGAGAAATATATAAGACAAAATAAGAATCAAAGTTTCTTCAACTCAACCTTGAAATACAAAGGAAGGAGCGTGTAAATACTCTCCTAAGACACTTTTGTATAAATTTGCTTTTCCATGTACAACATGGCGGCGGGGGGCACAGGCGTGTGTGTGTAAGATTTCCACTCGAGGAAATAAAATATTTAATATTTGAATTACTGAGCTCTGGTATAGAAGCAAAGCGCGGAGTTAAGTTTCACCTCTTAGCACGCAATCTTTTCATAATTCGACGGAAAGTAGGGAGCGGAGTGTCTTAACACTAGGATCCCTCTGCCTACCCTGCTACATGCGTGAAGTCGAAAAAACGAAAAAACATAAAGGAAAACATTTCGCCATTCACTGTAATATACAAATCGATGTCGCGAGTTAAATATACATTATGTAGTCTTTTGAAATTGTGAAAATAACTATGCCTGCTTCTTGTAGCTTATCATAGAGTATAAGACAAACAGATTTGCTTATGTGCTTCTTTACTTACCATAAATACCAAACTCCAAAACCTTTTTTTTTAAATACGTCTACAATTTAATCTTAGCTTAAAAAAAACTTTTACAAAAGGGCACGGAAATATAGCCAACACAAGGTGCATGTCTGTTAGCGTCAACGCCGAACAACAACTTTGATTGCCTTCACTGACGTTTGACACTTCCTGTTGGAAATTCAAGTGGATTTTTCAACAAAACTGTTTTATTTTATGTAGGTACTTGTATAATATGTAATGCCTATATCTTTATTAAATTTAAAATTAAACTGTTAAATGGATATTCCAAATATATTTTATAATGTACCTATAGAAGGCTGTAGTGGCGCAGGGGCACAAAGTGTCAGTCAAACGCGACAGCTTGTTTCGACTCGAGAAAAAAATATACATATATTTATTTTAAAAAAATATACATATATCTATTTTCTTTGCTCTGGTGTCGAGGCAAAGTGCGACGTTGAGTTTCGTCACTCAACACGCAATGGCTAAAAAAATTCGAGGAAAATAGTGAAAGGTGTCTTTCCACTAGCTTCTCTCTGTCTACCGTGCTTGCGGTATACAGGTTGACGTTAAAAAAATAAAATTATATGTTTTGGAACATGTTCGACAACTCAAATACATATCGATCAAAAATTGAGACATTGGCTCCTCGACTTATTTTACCGCTTTTAATGCAAACATTCTGTATTCTATTGTCATTGTTAATTTCGTTCAATGTCTATGAAATTATAGATACTGTTTTTGCATTTTCATTTCCATAGAAATTTTGAACACCTAATTTATTTAGCTTCACGCTGTATCCTGCACATAGCAAAGAAGGCAGAGGAATCTTGAGGACCTAATGTTAAGGCACTACGTTCTTATTAAGACACTTCCATTTTCTACTTTTCGTCGAATGATGGAGACAATACTTGTTGAGTGGCGAAACTCAACGCCGCGCTTTGTCTCGTTACTAATAAAAAAAATTTAACATATCATTTCCTCGATTGGGAATGGAGCCTACAACCTATCGTGTGTACACTTTGTACCCATGTTCGACGACTGGCCTCAAATAACCTTTAGTATACTCTTGTACTCCCCATGGAAAAAAGAAAAGCTTTTCCTGTCAGTCAAAGACTTTATAACGGAAGAATTTTGACTCTAGCTTGTCTCCGCATACACTGCTAGAAAAATGAATTATAAACAAAATAACAAAATGCACTGCATAAACTAAATTAATGTATACAATAACACACGCGCTCAAAAATCGATTAACTAGCTTAACAGTTATGAGGGAAAAAAAAGAAATGGACATACATACAAACATATGTACTCGCTAAAAACATAATTCTCTTTTTTGATTTCACCGGGTAAAAGAAGAGATTCCCATAAAATTAAAAATTGAAACGCTGACACCATTACTCTTTGCGTTCCATTCATTATTTTCGCTCAATCCCGGTCGTGTACAATCCGGGATTAGAGTTCCGCGCAAAAGAAGCGCTTTCTTTGCAATCGTTCGTACGAGAAGCTTGTTAGCTCGTTGTTTGGTTTATTAATTATTATGTATTATTATTTTCTGCTTATTCTTACGACGAATGTACGTTGGGGATGGAGCCGAGCTTTTAGGTCACCTTAATTAAATGTGGCATACGTGTGTACTTTGTAGGTACATATATTATATGTGGTATATGTAGATTAGCGTGTTATTCAAATGTAGTAAGATTATTCTTCGATATAAACTCAAGATAATGTGTTTTTTTTTCATTTTTTATGTTTTATACATTGTCCCATCTCTCTCTCTCTACAGCAGCTTAGATGCAAAGTATAGCGTGAAGGTAAATAAAAAAATAGATATGAACAAACTTAAGAATTTAAAAAAAGAACCAAATATGTGAACTATAACCGGTCAATCAAATTCTAAATTTAATCTTTAGCGCGGTTAGCAATAGTGGCATCTCTATCAAGGTTCACCCCCCTCAGCATCCACCCTCGACCAGGCTGTCCAGCTGCGCCACCAACGGGCCTATCATGGGCATCTGCTAATTGAATGAGGAACATTCTTCTAGGTTTAGTAGACATATTGGGTGTACTTCCATGGACGAGGAGGTAGGAAAATATGACCACATCGCCAGCTTTTGCTATTACAGGTGTCGCTGACTCTATTGGAAACTTTTTCTGTAATAAAAATTTAATTTAATATAACTAATAAATGATTTGCATGGGGTGATCATGGCGCAGGGGCACAAGCTTGGTACGGTAAACTCGACAGGTTGTGGGTTTATTCCACACTCGAGGAAATGTTTTCATTTCTTCAGTCTAGAGTTTGTATCCAGAATTCGACGAAATGTAGGGAGCGGAGTGTCTTAACACTAGGCTCCCTCTGCCTACCATTCTACACGCGATAATGCCATAATGCCACCAGCTGTACATTTTATCCTTATTTACGTTTGTGTTTGTTTTCCTTTTGTGTTATGTGGTGTATCAAATAATAATACCTTAAATATAGATATTTCTCCAGTTAGAGAATTAATCAAAACTATAGCGTCAAGCTAAAGGTCAATTGCTTATTTCTATATAATAGCAACTAATACCTGGTCGACATAATGAAAGTGACTTCCTTCCTTAGGCCCGAAGTCTTCAAGAGGTCCCAATTTGTGAGAGCCAGGATAAACAAATAAGCCTCCATTTTCGGGCTTAGCGTCGTCTAGGTGAATGAATGCCGCTACCAGGGAATCTTTTTTATGTGGATAATAATGATAATCCTGAAGAAAAAGAGATAAATATAATGAAATAAATATTATGTTATGTTCTTCCTAAATCGAAAACTATCTCCATGATGAATGATCTTTATTAGATATCATTTTTTTTAAGTACCCAATAAATTATTATTGGTTACTTAAATTTTTTAATTACATAAGCAATTCATACTTGATGCATAGGATAAGAAGCTCCCTTCTCGGGAGGCTTGTAGTGGGCCTTGGTGTGATGAAGCATGATGTTTTCAGTGCCCATGACACCTTCGAGGGCGTCGAGCAGTTCCTCGTTGTATAGTAGTTTAGCGAACACCGCGTGATGCATTTGCAAATTGTGAATACCTTTCACCTGAAATATAACGTTGAAAAAATTAGCTCAACGTTATAGCCCCACATAGCAGTGTAGCCAGACCTGGGAACCTAGTGTGTACACTTCGTTCTTATTCAGACATTTTCGTTCCCCACTTTCCACTTTGAGTTCTTGAAATTTGAATTCTTGAGACATTGCGGAACTCAACGTCGCGCTTTGCCTGTTTAATTGAACGAGGAAATGAAAATTTTAAATGTTTCGTTCTCCGAAGTGGGAACCCATAAGCTCACAGTCTCGTGCTTGTGCCTAACCTAACATGCCAATTTTACACTTTCTCAGTCTTTGTCTGTGTCGTTGTGCGTTAGTCACTAGTAAAAGAAGATTTTAAATATATATTCGTGATATAATTTTTATAAAAGTAAAAAAAGTCAAGAAAAGATCTATGTACGTAGGTAGCATTACGCTATGTTTGTTGATTTTTTTCGAAGTTACAGTCTAACATTTTTATACTCTTTAGCTTTATTTTGTACCCATAATTTTTGGACATAACTTTGAAGTAATTTAAACATTTATTTTTACCTAATCTATTTAGCCTATATAGACTATGAAATTTTAAATTCTCTTAGAACTTTGTAATGTAAGCGACAGCAGTGAAGTTGTAAAACGAATGAGTTCTAGAAGTTAAAAACTAGTAAAAACAAGACGTGGATACTGGTGTCACAATTGAGAAATATTTAAAATCATATCTTAAAGGCCTGCGTAACGGTAGGACGTAGGAATGTAAGTACAACGGGTGTGAGTTCGATTTCCACTTGTACAAACGAACCATTTTCATTCTCGCGTTTTTCTAACAAGTCAACGCGCAGCGTTAAGTTCCCCTGCCCCACAAAACTTGTGTGTGAAATGTCTTAACGCTTGGTGCTCCCCGCTTAAATATACACCGTAAAGATAAAAAAATCTTACCGTATACGGGCTATCACTTGCTCGGAATGTATCATCACTACCGACCCACGAACTCTCCGTTTTCGCCTGGTTTTTCCTTTTAAACAAGTCATCATATTCCTCGGAAACTCGCTTCAACTCCTCCCCTTTTATCAGATTCTGCAAATGTATGTAACCATTGTCTTTGTAAAATTCCACTTGTTCTTTTGTCAATCGGACCATTTTGAAAGAAACAGTGAAATAATGGACTGGACTCTTATATATGACATATATGACACTTAACACGAAAATGCTCACGCCTATTATCTGCTAAAAATGTATATTATTTATCTTATCTTTTCTATATCTATTGAAATGTTAATTTTCAAAACAAATTATACGGACATATTAATCCACCATTCGGATTGTGCTTTGTTTAGCTTCACGTTGTATTAAACTGCAGGGTATGCAAAGGTAGCCAGGAAACCTATTGTTAAGACACTTCCGTTCTCCACTTTCGGCTGAATTCTTAAGGCATTGAGTGACAGAACTTAACGCCGCGCCTTCAAATCGAACCCACAACCGTCACCTTTGCAGTCTCACACTTATGCTCCTTCGCCACGACGGCCTGACTTACATAAAACAATATAAAATATATTAAATGGGTTATTCAATAATGAAATATATGATAGTCATAAACCAACATTTTTACTTAAAACATGAGCATGAATTTACAATCAGCGAGAAATATATAGGAACAATTAAACATACCACATTGTAGATTACGATAGCTAAAATTACTACTATTACTATTTATTTTTTTATTTACTTGAGTGAGAACGGAGTGTCTTAACACTAGGTCCCCTCTGTCTACCCTGCCTCAAAAAAAATGATTTTCTTAGATTTATCCTATTTAATATCCAATAACGTGTTAATAGATATTTTAAACTTGACATTGAGCAAAGTTCGTGATCCCAAGATAAAAATGTTTTATCTCGTAAAAATAATATTTAATAATATTTATGTCATTACAAATTATGTTGTAATATGATAATTGTTTACAAAAACAACTTAAACTGATACTATAATAACCATATGAGTAGTATTACACTTTTCAATGAAGTAAGCACCAATTTTTTTTTAAATTATTATTGTAATATAATTTTAGGTATTATATATTTTTTGGTGGAAGACGGAGAACAGAATCTTAATGAGAACGAAGTGCTTTAACACTAGGTTTCCAGGACTCTTTTGCAAAAAAAATTGAGCAGTGGTTTTCCGAATGCCACTTTTAGTTATGAAGAGGATGAGAATACATATTATAAAACAACACGCTTTAAGTAATCTTGTCTAATACATACGTAATTAAGGCATCACTTTTGGGGTCACGTCGCGGTAAGCACTTAGATGAACAGAACGGGCAACATTTATAATTCTCTTTAAGTTAATTAAGTTTTGGGAGTAGTTGGTCTGATGTGGACCTTAGTTTTGATGTTCAAGCGATATGACAGCTTCGACATAGGTTATCCTATACTAATATTATTAAGTAGAAGAGAGTTCAGTTTGGCATAATCTATTATTATAAAATTGAAGAGTTATGTCTTTTCCTGGGCCTAGTCCTGGCGCAGGAACACATGCATACGACTTTAAGCGTGTCAGGTATGTTCGATTCCCATTTGGGGAAATGAAATATTTTATAATTTAATTTCCTCGTTCTGATGACGAAGCAGAGCGGCGTTGGTCTACGCCACTTAACACGCAATTTCTCTAGAATTGGTAGTGTGGCCAAAATAAATAATTTTGTTGTGTTAACACACGAGTCTCAAGAACTGGTAGCTTGAAATTGAAAACTTATTTTGTGTTGGATAGTTCATTTGAATTAGAATACGCGGATTAAGCTGCAAGAAAAACGTGGGGAACGAAAGAGTCTTAATGGTTACAGAGGCTAGTTTAAGTGGCAGATAAATATACTGTTGATTAGCTGATAATAATGAAAAAGTTAAAAAAAAGTACGGACCACGTGTCAGTAGTATTTAGTTAAAATTATATTTAAAAAAATGGTTACAGAGTATCTTAACAAGGTTCCTAGGTTCCCTCAGCCTACAGTGTTATATGCGGGATACAGCTTCGAGCTGAAAAAAAGATAAATTCAAAATTTTAGAGATGTTGCTTTGACGTTGAGTGGCTGGTGTTTTTAACTAGCAGAGTGAGAAAAAATAAAAATTAAATATAATTATTTACCCTACTGAGTATCGAACCTAAAAACACCACCTTTACGCTGTACCGCTGCACCACGACTTATTAGTATTTGATTTACTAAGTTGAGGCGAAACTACTAAATCAATTACAAATATTTCGCGAATTTACTAATAATTTCGAAATCGCCTCATATACTCGTACAGTACTTGTTGGGCCAACCACATATAATATATTCGAAATCACATTATAACTTAATTTCGATGAACAACTTACCATTTAATGGGCATATTTTCGTAATTATTTTATCGTCGAGCTTCCACTTGTTTATGTGCCTCGAGCTTTGTGAACGGATTAAGCTTAATAGATAGGCTGTTGGTGGCTTTATTTTATTATACTTGCTGTTGCTGTTGTGTATTTTGTGATAAATTTAATGCTGTTGTACAAAGATGTGTATGTAAATGTTGAAGTTCTTGAAACGTGATTTACTTTGTTTTTACTTTCAAAAACAATTTTTTATAATAGCGTCTTTTAGAAATATCATTTTCCGCCGATTTCTGGAGGCATTGAGCAATGCCGGAAAATCGGCGGAAAATGGGGAACGGAAGTATTTTAATGGAAACGGAGTGTCTTAACGCTCAATTCCTAGGTTCCCTTAGCCTGCTCTGCTATATGCGGGATACAGCGTAAAGCTAGAAAAAAATAAATTTTATAAATCGGTGAAAGTTGGCTGCTCGCACGAAAAAGTATCATTGTCACGTTCCGCCTGAACCGAGTGTGGAAGCAAGAACCCCGAACAAGCGATACAGAGGTACAATCGTCCTAAGCGTTCAGCTTGCATTTATCGGTATTTGTTATAGCATTTTGTTACTTATATTAAATCATATCAAGTCAAATCAGCTTCACGCTCTATTCCGCTCACAGAGTAGGCAGGGGGAATCTAGTGTTAAGATATTCCATTTCCTACTTTCTGCCGAATATTGAGTGGCGGAACTCAACACCGCGCTTTTGCCTCGACTTCGGAAAGAAGAAATGAAAATATAAATTTAATCAAACCCACAACTAGTCGATTTTACAGTTACGCCTTAAGCCCCTGCGCCACGACTGGCCTCTACTACTAAAATTGTTTTCTTATGTTCCTTCTTACGTCTACGATAGGAACATCAAAAGGAATAATTATTACCTAATTTCTTTGCCTCTCTTCATAATATTGTAGAAGCCTGGATATAAAAAAAGGAATAAAGTAATATATA
>JAATLQ010009184.1:0-17566 GCA_013421005.1 Heliconius erato x Heliconius himera | reverse complement strand
TTTTTTAGCTGCAGTTGTAGCCAAAGACTCGATGTAACGTCCAAAGTTCAAATCTGACGTGAGGTTCATGCCAAGAAGCTCAAGATGATCAGCTATCGGCACGGGTACATCTCGGAAAGTCGGAGCAAGGTCGAAGGGGCTCCGTTTTGCTGAGAATAAACATGCCTGAGTTTTGGTAGCGTTAAACCTGACAAGATTGGCATCGCCCCATTTGGAGACGCCCTGAAGTGCCAGGTTCAGACGATCGATCATAGACTCTCGACAAGACCGGATATCGTTCCGGCTGGCCTTAGCATTAGACACATATCTGTCAACAACCGTACTGTCATCAGCGTACCCGACGATACCGGGTGTTAACATATCGTTAATGTGCAGCAGGAATAGGGTTGCGGACAGAACAGAACCTTGAGGAACTCCGGCATTTATAACCTGTTGGTCAGATACGCAGCCATCCAAGACCACTTGTATCGATCGCTCACTCAAGAAGTCTGATATCCATTTGCAAAGGTCAGTCGGTAGTCCGTATGCGGGAAGCTTACTTATAAGGCTTGCATGCCAGACCCTGTCAAAAGCTTTAGAGATATCGAGGGACACGGCAAGGGCTTCGCCATATCTCTCGATAGCCTCGCTCCATATGTGAGTGGCATACACAAGGAGATCTCCTGTCGATCGCCCCTGACGAAATCCGTACTGGCTATCGCTTAGGAGATCATTATCCTCCAGATATGCCACAAGTTTTTTATTCAGTACACGCTCCATAGTCTTGCAAAATCATCAAAATCTTGGGATGAAATCAAAATCTTGATTTCATCCCAATCCCAAGATTTGATCCCAAGACCGAAATATAGAAAAAAGATCACCTTTGCTGCATTTTATACAAAATTCGCCGCGTAATCAAAACCTATAGGGTACTTCTCGTGAACCTCCAGTTATGAATTTTGAAATGAACTTACATTATAAGCAAGAAAAATTTATTGATATTTCATTTCATAGAAAAAATCGTTAAAGCTGTCGTGGCGCAGAGTGACTGTAACGCAACGTGTGGGTTGGATTCCCACTCGAGGTAATATATTATTATTCATTAATATTTTAATTTGAAGCTGTCGTGGCCCAGGGGCCAAGGGCGTGACTGCAACGTGACGGTTGTGGGTTCGATCCCCACTCGAGGAAATGAAATATTTATTTAAATGTATATATCCGTTTCTTCGCTCTAGTGTCGATACAAAACGCGGAGTTGAGTTGCGACACTCAACATGCAATATCTCCAAAATTCGGCGGTAAGTGGAAAATGGAGTGTCTTAACACTAGGTTCCCTCTGCTTACCCTCCTCTGTGCGGGATACAGCGTGAAGCTGATTGATTCTGGTTCAATATTTTAATTTCTTTGCTCTGGCATTAAAACAAAAACCCGGCGTTGAGTTCCGCTACTCAACACGCGATCCCTCTGATCTGCATATGCGGGATACATCCATCATCCATGGTGCAGCTGATTAGAAAAAACCCATTATAAACTTTTATTTTACATTTCATACAAAATGAGTGAATACACAAAATTAATTTTCATTTATATGTACCACATTCGTCACTAATAACGAAACACTTCATAATCTTAAGATGTTGGTATTTCTTTATAAGAAATCTTAAAATATTTCAAGTAGTTCTTAAAAGAATTTTATTCAAACGCAAATAGAAGTACGAAAAGCTTTAAGAAAATCTTTTTAGTATAACAAGATTATGTCAAGACTATAATTTCTGAATGAACATCTTGAAGCAAGCGGCTTCGTATGTAGATGGTATTGTGAATTGAAATACTTTTTGTTATATTAACTCTAACAGTTGTTATATTTTTTTTGTATTGTTTTGGAACAGTTTAAAAATATTATCTACTAGCGGCTCGCCCATGGCTTCGCCCGCTTAAAATACATGATTATTGATTTAATAAGCAGAATTGATTGACAACTATAATGACTTCTAATATGATTTTTTACGACATTATCGTCTAAGAATTTTTGATTGTTTTAAATAAAAAAATACGACCATTGTTGATATTTGATATTTATAAAATATACATCAAGCTAATTATTTATTACACGTATATATTTTTGTAACTTTATGTTCTTTTTACCTATATAATATACTCTGTTAAATGTGCTGATGTCAGTGAATAATTTAATTTACTCATTCAGAAACAGCCTTAAATGTTAAATTATTGATTTGAAGGATTCATAATATTCATTTTAAAATAACTGTAATAATTGCATATTAACTCCTGTACAGTTTTTAAATTAGTTACATATAACGAACCAACCAAAAAATCTTTGTATTTATTTGATAATTCTTTCAAGATCGTTCTTTATCTCTGTGTGAATTAATTACAACTTCTTTCAAATGACGATAACTTTTTTTTTAATGAACCGATATTGATGAACTAAACTTTAGTAGTTAAGTTGAGTTAAAACAAAGTAATTGGTGAAATTTTCAAGTAAATCGGTTCAGTACTTTCAGAGAAAAATGTGGACAAAAATATGTCGACAGACAGACAGTCAGACAGACAGACAAGAGACTTTTTGCTTTCTATTATTCTTTTTAAGTGTCCCTCTATACATTTCAGTCAAAATTACTAAATGTACAGACAAAATATTTTTACTGTCTTATTAAATATAGAGAAGAGATAGAGATTAGAAGTCACTTTTACAGCGATTACCTATAGTTTACTTTTAAATATAACTACTTTGCATTAAAAAATATACTTTTATAAAATATATTTTGTATAAATAAAAAAAATGTTTTATGAAAAATAAATAAAATCAAACATTAAATAAATAAAATTGTATCCATTCAGAATGACCGTGCTTTATTAAAATTTATGAATCCACTAGTTGTCGCATGTTTTTGACATACTATTTTTATTTATCATTTGTCGGCATTAAAATTGGAAGTTGCATCCGAGATCTATTTTCACATTATAAAGTTAACGATTTTGTTTGAGTGAACGTGCTAATCTCAGGAACTACTGGTTCGAATCAAAAAAAATCTATTTGTGTTGGATAGAGCATTTATCGAGGAAGGTATTATTACATCACGTTAAATAAATTTAAGTTTGATATAAACTTAGGGTGTCATGAGTCATACAAAATTCTTTAAAGTTACTTCCATTTGATCACAGGGGCAGCCTTGAGCTTAAGGGGGGCCGAGTGATCTGTTCCCACCCAAAAATACTCTTATGAACACTCCAGAAATTTCAATACTATAAATTTAGCCTGAAAAATAAAAAAAAAAAAAAAACTTTACCCGAAATAATCTCTTTATAGCTAATGTCCAACCCAAACGTCCAAACTATGGTCCAGATATGCCCAAACTATAAAATTAAAAACACCAGCTCCGATCATTAGAAACGATGCAAAGCAAGTGAAAATATAATTCGGTAGCAGTTGTTTCGTTTTCAAAACTTCTGTATATAATTAACTTGTTAACGTTTGTGTTTTAGTTGATGTTTGATCTTAAAACTTGAGAAGTAGAACTAACGTGAGGCTAAGCTTGGGTTGTGGGTTCATAAGTTTGATGAGTTGAATTTTATCTTAAATGAGTTTTTGTCTGCAGCTATGAAATACAATACAATATAAATAGGTCGAAACAATAGTATAAGAAAATACAATAATTTTTCTCCCTTATTAAAACTTAGTATCTATCAATATTTTATATTCCATTATCAAAGTAAAGAGATATTGGATATTAATTTTAATATTAAATTAACCAGATGTTAGCCAATATAGGCTTAACAAGATTTACAGGCTTTTGTAGTTCAACAATAAAGGTTGACCTTTGATTGATAACAAAGAGACGTTGGTCCGATATTAAATATTATAGAGATTATATCTTAGTAATGGAAGGTTCTAGGTGCCAATTTAGGATGTCTGAACTTAGCAGAGCATTGTCCAGCAGATCAAAAATAAAATGGAATTCTCTTCGCATGCAGCTGATTTCTATAGTTCCTGATACGTTTTAAAACTGGTTCTGGCGTTTTTACTCCAAAAAAAGTTATTTAAAAAAATCATCTGCTAACTTTCCTTGGCATTCATAATTTTTTCAACGATAATTTCTTTGCAAATAAGAATCGAGGCAAGTTCTGCATACATAGGGATGAGAAAAAAAGTTCCTAATAATTTTTAACAATAGTTCTGTAAATTTCACGTAAAAAAAATAAAAGGGGTAAAAAAAAAACAATTTTTCAGCAGAATATAAGTAGGTATATGATATTTGGCCTGGACAAAGACCAGAACACGGAAAAAACTACCAGCAGAGCATAGTTCAATGTATGAAATGTAGAAAAATGTCAATGTAAACTCTTCATACGAAAAAGTTTTTTTTTAATTGTGCTCAGACTAGAAAACTCTTCGATTTCTAACAGAATATGAATAGTTCTATTATAAAAAGCTTATTACAAAACCAGAACTTTTGTAAAAATGCCAGCATCGCATAGTTTTAAAATTAGATTTGTTGGAAAATTTCAATTTAAATTGTTGAGACGAAAATTTAATTTAAATTTTTAGAAGAATATAAGTAGGTCTATGATATTTAGCCTGAAAGAAAAACCAGAATTGAATATATGAAACATCAGCCATAGTTGAATATATGAAAAGTTTAAAAATGTACATGAAAGGTCAAATATAAAAAATACATCAAATATCAAATTTTTCCTGCCAAGGGTTAGCAGATCATTTTTTAACTTTTTTTGGGGTAGAAATGTCAGAACTATGTTTATAACCTATCAGGAACTATAGAACTCAGCTGCATGTGAAGAAAACTACATTTTATTTTTGATCAGCTGGACAATGCTCTGCTAAGTTCACAGATATTAATTTGGGTCGGATAAGACTTGTTTTGTATTTTTTTTTTGTACTTTTCTACTTGAAAAAAATATTATTTGAATTACATAGCTGTTCTGAGCGGTTCACGAACCATTTGTATTTATAATGCAAATATTTCTCTGAATAAGAAATGATTTTACACCTTCGCCACGAAGGCTATATTACTTTATTTACTTATTTTCAATATTATATAGTTTTTTTAAACTTTTTGCTTTATGCCGCATTTATCAAGGCAACTATGTTATTGGCTCATATCAAAGCCATTGAGCGTTGAATGGCGGAACTGATTATGTTTACCAGCTGACGTTATCCTACAGCGCCACAACGGTCTTTATAATAATTTATTTATTAGGTATGTTATTCGAGAACTATCCATGTAAGTAGCGGCAGTTCTATTATTTAATACATAAACATAAAAAAACCTAGATAAACTAAATTCCAACTGAAATAAAAAAACTCCTAAAAGTAAAAGAATCGTTCACTTAACTTATCTTACAACAAGACTATAATACTTAGAATAAATAATATATTTTATTTCTTTAGAAATACTTAATTTCATACATTCATTCTTGAAAGATATACAACAAGTAGCATAAACTGTTTGGCAATAGCTGAACTTTGGTAATTACACCCGCAGTAAGCGGACACTGCCACATTTGGTGAAAACAAATACAGGCTTTAAGTAAACATGTAGTTTATATGTGGATCGTGGAGTGACTCGATAATTGGAATGAATTATTTAATATTTTAATTTCTTCTTTCTGGTGACAAGACAAAGTGCGGCGTTGAATTACCCCACCCAAAAAGCAATACGTCGCTGGAAAGTGGGGGACAAAATGTATTGACGCTAGGTTCCCTCGAGAAATAAGTTGACAAACCATTCTATTTGTGGGATACCTACATATAAAAAAACAATTTAGAAAATTAGTAATTCAGCTTTACAAAATAACCATAATTCTTAATTGACACCCTAAGACTATTTTCACATTACTTTGTATTACAATAAATTACTTACAAGCATGTGCATGATATATGAATACTTATTTGAAATTATGCTAAACGACACAAAAGGGTGAAACAATTTCATAATAAAACCGTCACAAGATAATAATATCCTGACGTCATACATCCAAAAGTACTACCTCTACAAATGGTCTTTTCACCTTAGGTCCCGAGAGGCCAGTCGTGGCGCAGCGGCACAAGGTTTGACTGTAAAACCGACTGGTTGTGGGTTCGATCCTCACTCGAGGAGATTAAATATTTACTTAAATGTATATTTCCATTTCTTCGCTCTGGTGTCGAGGTTAAGCGCGGCGTTGAGTTCTGCCACTCAACACGCAATGCCTCCAGAATTCGGCAGAAAGTGGGGAACAGAGTGTCTTAAAACTAGGATCCCTCTGCCTACCCTGCTGTGTGCGAGATACAGCGTGAAGCTGATTTTGTCCCATTAAATGGCTTTAAAATTGCAAATTATAGAGATTGATTTTTAAAGTAATAGTAGAAGTGATAATGTTTAAAAAAAAAGAAGACAAAAATTATCTCTAATACAATCAATATAATAATATTGATATTAACATATTTAAAAACGTTATTGTTTTTTTTTAGGTCGATGTAACTCAACAGCACACCGCCAGACTGAAAAAGCGACGCTTGTGGGTTCGATTCCCATCCGGAGGGATAATTTATTTTCATTTCCTTGCTCCGGTAGCAATACAAAGCGTTGAATTCTGTCACTCAGAATTACTACTACTCATTAGGCGTAAAATTGAGCAACGGAGTGTCTTAACACTGTGTTCCTTGTGTTATCGTTATACGATAAGAAACGTGTAGTTTTTGTTTTACGGAAAAGACAAGGCAAACGAGCGTTCGGGTCACCTGATGGTAAGTGATTACCGCCGCCCACGACCCCGTGCAACACAAGAGGAGCTACAGGTGCGTTGCCGGCCTTTAAGGTGGGTTAGGCGCCGGAGCCCGGCATTACCTGATGCGAAACGCAGTGGCATAAAGCCACTACTTAACGCCGGTTTTAAATGTTGGGGGTAGTAATGATCCGGTCGAGTCTGTCCATGCGTGTTGCCATTGCTGGCGACGTGACTCCACCAGTACCAGGATGATCCTATTCTAGGCCAGGATCACACGGACTAGAATAGGATCATTCCTAACTTCTTTGCAATTGCAAATAGCAATTTCTGTTAACACAATTAAATATTATAATTGAACTTAGGGTGTAAAAAAAATATTTCATCTAAAATATACAAAGAAAATCACAAACACCTGTCACATTGAAATTCTTTTATATGAACATAATTATATTAAAAGTAAAATTTCCATATTAAAGCATGAATAGTTTTACTTCATAGCTTGACCTACTACCTATTGTCGTTATATAATTATCATGCCGAATGTCCTTCGAATAATTTTTGTTAATTTCCGGTTACAACGGTAAATGCCTTTAGGTATGCTATTTTATTATTCCATTTTTATTTTTCACATTTTTTTCCCTTCTTTGTGAGGAAGAAAATGTATTGACATTTGAAAGATTTATAATACATATAAATAAAATTGAAGTGTATGTCTGTGATAAAGTATGAATATAAGGTTATTATGTTTCCAAGTATATAATACTAACAAACATATTTTTTTTTGTTTTTCTGGGAAAATCTTCTGAAAATCTGAACCGGTTTTAATGGTACTTTCGCTAAAAGTAATAAAGGGTTGTGTTAATATACATATGTTACTTTATATCCCGAAATTCTAGCAAGATCAGAGTGTTCGCGGTAAAAACGCGTTTGACGCGCGCGCGTACCTATAGCTTACCAAGATAGATAACTAAATGTTTAATACATTAAACTTTAGAATTAAATACGATATTTTTTAAAAGCAAAATGAAATAAAATCTCAAATGCTTTTAATTATCATTTATTAAATAATCAATAACTTTCCCTAAATACACTTCATCATCAAATAAATATTCTTGTAGTTCATGTGGGTGAAGCCCCGCGGGGGCCGCTAGTCTTTCATAAAATTAAGTAACAACAAACAAAACTTTATATTAAAGTCATGTGAACGAAACAAACAGCCGCAAATCGGCAGGAAATGAAAATAATAAAATTCATTCCCTGGACTGGGAATTGAACCCACGTCCATCGAGTTAACCGGATCGAGTTAGACGGATAGGATTGCTGCTGCGCTGTATATGTATGTGCTTTCGAAGGTCAGTTTGCCTCTCTCACCACAAACTCTTGGTTGCTTGATTCATAAATCTTTCTTATCAATTTTATTCTGTAGTACTCACGTTTCGCTAACCAATAAATCAGAATCGATCCTAGCCCTCCATAGAATACGGACAAAAATGAAGATGCGTTGACGTTTCGCCGTCTCATCAATGCAGCTAATACACCATTACCGGTAACACGCTTTTCCACATCCATTTCGTATTTTCCATCTCTACTAAACATACTTCTTAGATATTCTCTTCTATAAATTCTGAAACCATTCCTTCCAGAATTTAGCAGAAAATGACAATGAATAAGACACTCCGCTCCCGAGTGTCTTAACACTAGGCTTCCACTGCCCACCCTGTTTTGTACGGTATACAGCTTGAAACTGATTTTTATAATATCTTAAAATTAATGCGTATTTCTCCAAGAATTACAACAATGTTCTACAAAAACATTCCTAGTATTTGTAATAAATGTTAGTACAATATTTCTTAAAGACCGTAATTAGGATTGTATGTAGCGATGCCTCGAATCCAACGGCCACAATAATAGCTTTAATAAAACCTAATTGTCTTGTGCTGAGTAAAGCAGTGTTAATTTTGTACTAGTTTTAATAATATATATAGCAGGTTGTAATTTATTAATGGGATTGATTTATATTAAGACACATGACCGGAGTGGCCGGAGTTCAATTCTCGCCCTGTAGGATAAATCGCAACGTCTTTCACATCTCCTTACACGATGTGACTTATGTTTAGGAATTTGGGCGGAAAGTATGGAATGGTGTGTTTTGACACTATAATCTTTGTATCAACCTCACTATGTGGAAAAAAAACGTGGCGCCGTAAGAAAAATATATATCATAACAAATGTTCTAAAATATTATGTTTCTTAAAGACACAATGCTAAACGTTAGTCGTTGGGGTATATTTTAGCATTTTATTCCAGCCATATTGGACTTACAACGACAGAAAGTACTATTATAAATAAATACTTAGTACTATTATAAATAATATATATTCCAAGCTACTTACACGCTGCATTCTGTATAAAGCAGGGTATGCAGAGGGAACCTGGGAACCTAGTGTTAAGACACTCCGTTTCCCATTTAGAACAAAGAAATTAAACTGTTATAATATTTCAATCCCCCGAAATTGACAGGAAATCGAACTGACAATCGTCGCGTCTACAGTCGCACGTGACCCTGCTACGACGACCTCAAAATATAAAATGACCATTAAATTGTATTATTGCGACGTTAAGTTACGCCACTCAGAACCTCGTGAAAAGGCGTAACATTAGGTTCCTTTGCCAACCCTGCGATAATGGGATGCAGCATGAAGCTGAAAAAAAAGAAAAAAAAATACTGTCGATTGTTTATGTACCTACAAGCATTTCATTACATGTTTATAGGCAATTATTAAAAATAACTAATACAATTTTTTCAAAAGCGATAAAATTTTCGAATAGAAAAACATATTTATTTCCAATTGCAATCAATTCAGTTGAACAGAATTTGCCGAACATAATATTTTTATAAATATACTGAAAGTAAATAAAATGTCGATATAACCACTTTATTAAATGAATAACCCTAGGGTTGATTTATTAAAACAGTTATGTTATATAGAAATTGTGATGTTGCTATGATTTTGCCTATGTAGAACAATGAGCTACGTTTTACGCGATGGTTATGGATTCAATTTAGTAGCGGTGTTGAGTTCCGCAACATGCATTTTTTTCTAATTAGGACGGAAAGTGGAGAAGGGAGTGTTATGTCACTAGTCTCTTTGTCTCTTTGCCACATATGCAGAGTACAGCATGAAGCTAAAAATTCATTTCTTTTAACAATCTTTGAGTTCATACCGCTTCACATAATATGATCTTTGATTTTGCGATTATTAAACATTCTAAATTAAAATATAAGCAGATTAATCGCGTATTTAGTACAAGCAGCACTCAAGCTGTTTCGGACCCGCTCGCGGCTTCGCCCGCTTGTACAATACAATTATTTATTTTCTCATCTAAATTACTTTGTAGTCCATACATTGAAAACTAAGGTTTCAGTCCATTCATTGGACACTCATCTTATTTTGTAGCAATATTGTCGAATGCAGTACATATTTTATATTGACACAACTTTTTTATTAGCTTCACGCTGTATCCCGCACACAGCAGGGTAGGCAGAGGGAACCTAGTGTTAAGACTCTCCGTTCCCCACTTTCTGCCGAATTCTGGAGGCATTGCGTGTTGAGTGGCAGAACTCAACGCCGCGCTTAGCCTCGACACCAGAGCGAAGAAATGGAAATATAAATTTAAGTAAATATTTCATCTCCCCGAGTGGGGATCGAATCCGCTACCAATCGGTTTTACATTCAGACTTCATGCCGACAGACTTTTTAATTTAATTTATATGTAACAATAAATCGACTTAATAAAGCATACATAAATATTAATTAAGTAAAGTAGTTTTAATTATTATTATTTTTTCACAAATTATTTAATTTATTAACCTTTATATTTGCTATTAGATTAAAACAGATGTAGGTCGGATAGTATAAAAACCGAGTATATTTACAAAGCGTGAAAATTAAAGATGGTTAATTTTAATATAACATCACAGTGGAATGCTAATTCAGGCTATGTCAGGCACATATCAGGGTAGGCAGAGGGAACCTGGGAACCTAGTATTAAGTCATTCTTTGCCCATTATGACACTTTACTCCTAATTATCGAGGCGTTCCGCTAATCTTCACAGGATAAGGGGAACGCCTCGATATAACTTATTTCGGATCGGAAGATATTTTGCATAATATTTAAATTATTATCAAGTTTTTTTATTTGTGTATAATGCTTCTGAGAACATCGAGACGCAGCTTGCAAAGGCGACGGTTGTTTGTGTGAATGCCAGTCGCGAGAATAAATTATTTTAATTTTATCACTCTGTGAGACATGATACGGAACTTCAACCGTCGCTCAGCACGCATTAAGCCACTTACGCCACACAAAGTTTTCTTTAGGGACAAACATACGTGCATTTACAAAGACGTGCAACAAGTGCTTTTAAGCTAATACCCACAATATTACATATGCCTACATTGCAAACTAATAATCTTCTTTTTATAAGACGGTTAAGAATATTAAATTACGGTGAGAAAATGCGTTTTGTTTCTATTTCGCTTTTCCACATTCTCCTAAATTGTTTAATTAATGAACGAACGTAATATAACTTATATGATATATTATATTATTATTTGTCCTGTCATGTGTCAGGCTAGCGTGACACGCGTCACGGGACATTATTTTCCTAATTAATGAAGTAATGATGACATTATCGTAGTGCTAGCATGCAATAATGAAGGCGATGACAGTGGGTTCAAATTTTATGTATACTCGATTCACGAAGGCGTGACATAAAAGGTAAACATGTCAAAAAAGGTTCTTTTACATTACAGGTTTGATGGAGTTATTATATTAATTAAAAAATATATATTTTAATTATTAATTCGCTAATAACACTATAAATAGCCATAAAATTTATTATAATATTATCTTATAATTGAAATAGAATACCAGTAAAGCGGGGAGAATTTTTTTTTACAAAATTCTTATTATTTTCGAAAAAAATTTATTTAAAATATCTTAGTATTATCGAAATATAATTTAAATATTTATATTTTCAAATTTTATAAAATTGCACTCTGTATATATAGTAAATAAAAAGAAGTTAAGTTAAAATAAACGAAAACGAAAAGTAGTAAGTAAAACAACAATAATAAAAATAAAGATTGTTTTCATATTTAAAGCCGAGAGAGAATATTTTAACTTAAAATTTTGAAAATGTTGGTATGCACTCGGTTTTTTTTATTTTCAATAATATTTTTTAAATATGTCATGTACATGTAAAAACACCTAAAAGTCAACTTCTTCTCAAACTTCAGACACATTTTAGTACTATAAAAATAAATTATATCTCGTAATTAATATTTATATTAGAACATTATTGTTCTAATAAAAAATACAACAGTAAAAGCTTGGTAAAGCTGTAGTCACCATGTAATAAAAGAAGAGCAAAAGATGAAAAATGAAATTAATTTAATAGATAATGTGGTTGACCGTTTCGTCATTAATGTTGGTGACAGTTCCTCAGAATCCTCCGAATTCTGGTAAATAATTGAATAATAAATATATTAAGATTTATTATCCTAATAGTAATAGTAGTAAAAGTAACTTTTAGTAAAACTTGTACATTTTCATTTTATTTTTTGCTATTCTTATTTTATACAAAGATATTTTATATATAACATTCAAGCACGACAAGCAATAATGCTATATATAGAAAACTCCACGTTAAATAAATTAAATATATATAAAAAAATACAATAAAGTTTGAGAAACAGATTTTTTTTGTTTACATTTTTTGTCTTGCCATAATGAATCGAGTATAGATAAAAAATATTTATGGCGCAGGAGCACAAGCATGTGAATATAAACGCGACGATTGTTGGTTCGACTCCTACTCGGAGGAATTAATTATTTAATATTTTTATTACTTTGCTGTGCTGACGAGGCAAAGCGCGACGTTGAGTTCCGCAACTTCACTCAACACGCAACGCCTCAAAAATTCAGTGGAAAGTAGGAAACGGAATTATCTTATTAGGAAACGATGTGCTTAATATTAATTTCCTAGGTTCCTTCTGACTAGCTATTCCATGTGTGGGATTCGAACCCACAGCTATATCGTTAACTATCACATGCTTGTACAACTGCGCCAGGGCTGCCTCATTTAATTATTGATTAAAAATCAAATTAAATCAAATCAGTTTCGCGCTGTATCCCGCACACAGCAGGGTAGGCAGAGCGAACCTAGTGTTAAGACACTCCGTTCCCTACTTTCCGCCAAGTTCTGGAGGCATTGTGTATTGATGGCGGAACTCAACGCCGCGCTTTGCTTTTCGATACCAGAGCTAAGAAATGAAAATACGTAAGTAAATATTTCATTTCCTCGAGTGGAAATCGAACCCACAACCAGTCGATTTTACAGTCACACTTTGTGCCCCTGCGCCACGACTGGCCTCTTACTTATATTTATTATCATAAAACTCAACAAAATCTTAACAAATTAAACTTTCAAAAACATTTTTTATGTAAAACAATACAAAGATAACAAAAGCTTAATGAATGATAATCCGCGTTTAGCGTCCACAAATAAAGCGACTTATCTCCACCTCTTGTACTTAGTGCTCTGAATTTGTTACGTGGTTGTCCTTTGTGAATCTGTAATGTACATTTTGTTATAGTTAACATCGTTTTATTTTTTATGACATTTTGAGGACAACATCCTGTTTATCTTATTAGAATAACTTTAGTCCCAAGTTGCGACCGCATACAGCAGGAAGAACCCAGTGGAGGAAAAAATCGGAGAAGTGAAAATTTATAGAAGTGAAAAAAATATTACATACTTAGGAAAGAAAAATACTTATTTAGAAAACGTTTAAAAATTTGAACGTAGCGGGACTCGAACCCGCGCCTCCTTTAAGTGCTTGAATTACTAACTTGTTACTTGCTAACCGTCGGGTCCGATATAAACTTGTGGCTAAGACAAGTATACCTTATATAATACAAATACTATATACCAGCTATCTTCAAATGCTTTTTTTTATTTTCTGCTGTATCCTGCACATAGTAGCGTAAGGAGAATCTAGTGTTAATGGGTGAGCAACACTTCGTTCTCATTAAGACTTGCGATCCTTACACTCCGCCGAATTCTGAAGGCATTGCATGTTGAGTGGTGGGATTCAACGCCGCGCTTTACTTCATCACCACAATGTGGTGCAGGGTCACAAGCGTGCAATTGTAAACGCGATAGGTTATAGATTCGATTCCAACTCGAGCCAATGCCTCCAGAATTTGGCGGAAAGTGGAGAGCAAAAGTATCTTAATAAGAACGGAGTGTCTTAACGCTCGGTTTCCTCTTCCTACTCTGCCATGTGCGGAATACAGTATAAAGTAAGTATGTAAAAAGTTATTTTTAGTTCGTTGGCATATTTACACCTAAACTGAAAATATTTCAAAGATCAATTCAGTTATCAATGAAATAAAGTGCACTCGAGTGTTTAAATTACGAAGCTAAAGATCATTAAGAAACAGGCGGGGATCTGTCTCTGTCAAATTAAGTAATAAATATATTTAACGATTAAATGATTTTAACTTATCGGTTAATGATAACGTTGATTAGTTTCAAAGTAAGACCGTTGTGGTACAGTGGCATAGCGGCATATGAATCTGACTGTAAACGTGACGGTAGTGGGGTCGATTCTAACTCAAAAAAACTAATAATTTTTAATTTATTGCTATGGTAATAACACAAAGCGCGGCTATCACCCTAATGCAGTAGACACGTGGTAACAGTCGTATTTTTTCTATTATAAGTTTACTTGTAATGAAAAAAAAAACTCTCATTTAAGCTTTGAACTGAAATGACCTGATGAATGAACTTTTAAAGGTCCTAGAGAGTACAAAAAAAATTAGACTTATTTTATAAGCTTTTATTTAACTTGCTATGTTAGTAAGAATAGTCAATTAGATACCGCACCCGAATCGTTTCTCTTAATATCTCGCATGCTCAAGAGTTTCTGTTAGAGATTTGTTTTTGAAAAATGTCTGTATATATATATTTTTCTTGTATGGTAGAAAAATAAATTAAAAAAATTATTCATTTTCCAAAAGGTGAAACAGTGGTTACGTCATTTAATGGTATATGAATAAGATATTATTTTTATTCCTTCAATTGCAAAGGCAAAAAGAACCACTCGACATTTTATTCTGTTCTCCAATTATCATCAACTTTAATCACATAACTTATTAAAAACAACGAATACTATCAAACATTTAAATAAAAAATCAGAACAGGATTCGCGGAGATAAAATACAAAATAAAAGTAACTTTTGCTACCATTTAAAATGCCGTTACGTAGGTATAGGTTTTATGGAAGAACTTATAAAAGTTGTTTTTCTTCACAACTTCAGCACAACTCAAAAATTCATACAAATTAGGATAATTCAGACATAAAGTGTGTTTAGAGGCCAGTCGTGGCGCAGCAGCACGAGGTGTGACTGTAAAACCGACTGGTTGTGGGTTCGATCCCCACTCGAGGAGATGAAATATTTACTTAAACTTATATTTCCATTTCTTCGCTCTGGTGTCGAGGTTAAGCGCGGCGTAGAGTTCTGCCACTCAACACGCAATGCCTCCAGAATTCGGCAGAAAGTAGGGAACGGAGTGTCTTAACACTAGGTTCCCTCTGCCTACTCTGCTGTGTGCGGGATACAGCGTGAAGCTAAACAAGAAAAAAAAGTATGTTTATACTACCATTATTTCTTTAAACTTTAATCAAGCTGCTTGGGCCCCTTTATTTGAATTAAATATTTGCTACATTCTAAATGGACCCGGCCACTGTTCTCTTCAGTTTTGCGTCCCTTGCGTTATTTCAAGTAATCTTCTTATAGAAGAAGTTTTCTTTGAATATTGATGAGGCCACGTGGCCGTGTTTTGGATGTAAGTCGCTAACGTTGTTTATACACGCGATGTTATAATATGGGTATGTATAGAATTATCTACGTTTTTTCTAATTCTAGGTGAATTCTTTATTGAATCTAGTATACAATTCAGCTATTTCACATAAACAATTTACGAAACGGTAATTCTTTTCTCTGTTTAATTTTTTTTTCTATATGAAATCAACAGAACTAATGTTAAGAATGATCGGGAACTATTTTACTCGTACCCATGTCTGCAGAACTCGTCCCAATTTTTATTTGAAAAAAAAATCTGCCAATAAAGGTTAGCAGATTATATCAAATTACGTTTTGGGTTAAAAAACACCAGAACTATTTTTAAAACCTATCAGAAACTATAGAACTCTGTAATCAGCTGTATACGAAGAGCTCAATTTCATTTTTGATCTGCTGGACAATGTTCTGCTAATCTAAGCTGCTCTGCTAAGTTTACAGACATCGATGCTTGTTATTGTGTCGTAGTAGTCACGTTCTTGATTGAACTATAGTTAAAAAATTGTGACCGACCGCCGTGGATAATATGTCCAGTAGTAGCTGTCGTTGAGTTAAAACAAAGATGATATAGCTTGGAACTAATAGACAGTGAGAATAAATAATACATTTGCTCAATTAAAAAATATTTTTGTTATTTACTCGATGATTATAGGTTCGATTCGGACTCGGGAGAGTGCATTATTTTGAATTTCTTCGTTTTAGTAACAAGATAAGTGCGGTGTTGAATTCCATCACTCGATACTCAAATGTATCGAAAATTGGGTGGAAAGTTGTGAATGGAGTGTCTTAACAATATGTTTTCACTGTCTATCCTACTACACACGGGATACAGCGTAAAGAAGAAAAAAGTTATTTTAAAATATTTTAATACTACGTGCGATAATACTAATGATCTATAAGAAGACTTATTGTAATTACCGTCTTCAGCTTCTTTAATGTATTATACATGTGTTTAAGCCAGTCATATTCCAAGGAAGAGTAACGATAGTGCGCCTCGATGCTATATCTGATATGGTAAATCTTATATCTGAATGTTGATGGTCTTTTTAACACAACTTTATTTAAATCGCGCTGTAATTAAGCAACTATGAAATAAAATCTAAGAATATGAATTACAAGCATAGCGAATTCGGCGGAAAGTGGAAAATTGAAATCTTAACGGAAACGGAGTGCCTTGACACTAAGTTCCCATGTTACCACTGCCTACCCTGCTATCTGCGGAATATAGTGTAAAGCAAAAAAACATTTAGTGTATAGATGAAATGACTATAGGGGAGAGCGGGATTGGTTTTAATGGAGGTAAGAATAAACAAGCTTATTTCCGCCAAACATGAGTAAAAATATGTTACTCACTTTAGACACTTGACTTGTCTGTTGCCAGTCGGCCGTCGCTTATGATAGTTGTGGGCAGTCACCTCTGATTACCCGGTTTTTTATATATTGCATTGAACAGATTTAGGATAATTTAATCGCTTATCTCCAACGTCAATCTTAGATTGTTTCATATATTTATCCAATCTCTAGATTGGATAGATATATGATATATTTATCCAATCTCTAGATTGGATAGATATATGAAACAATCTAAGATTGACGTTGGAGATTTATTAATTATGGACGTAAATCGAATTAAAGTTTATCCCAAATCACACTCTGTTTTATCATTAACTAGCGACCCACTCGCGGCTTCGCCCGCTTAAACTACTGAATTATTTATCTAATATACTGAATTGCATTCCTTAAACAAACGACACAAACAACAGAATACTTAAATGGTAAAAATCATAAACAACGTAATAGGTAGTCTACCTATTATTCTTTTATGTAAAAATATTTAAACGAAAGATTGATGAACGAAAGATTGATGATTGATGATTATTTAAAGAGCTCCAAAATATGTGCAATT
>JAATLQ010009180.1:21770-67405 GCA_013421005.1 Heliconius erato x Heliconius himera | reverse complement strand
ATTAAATTGCCAAAATGCAAACAAAAAAGGATTTAAATCGGTTAAGCCGTTTCTGAGATTATCGTGAACAAATTCACAGACAAACAGACAAACTGACCAAGTTCTATTACAATGTTAATTGTAATATCTTCCATGTACAGACACCGATGAGTTAGGATTTTATTGTAAGTATCGATAAGTTGTGTTTTTATTTCAAAAATTCAAGTGAAGATTCTCATGGGAGGTACGAAAATGCGACCAAAAGTTTTAATAAATTTGTCATTAAAAATCTTCATTGCGTTGCAAACATACATTATAGGTATATCAAAACACGAACATAATTCAGTGTGTTAATTAAATAATTTTGTGGTTTAAGCGGGCGAAGCCGCGAGCGGGTGGCTAGTTTATATATATAAAAGGACTTGTGCTGACTGACTGAGGTAAGACGCACGCAGAGCCGTAACCGCTGATGGTAGAATCGTGAAATTTGGGCAGATGTTTATTTTCATATTCTGGACATCCACTAAGAAGGGAATTTGAAAAATGTTTACCCTAAAGGGATGAAATAGGGGTTGAAAGTTTGTATGGAATTTTTTTTTAATCTGTACCGATTCTTATAAAATTTGAAATTCAGAGTCTAAAAAATATTTCATTGAATACGTGTTTCATGGTTTTTAAGAATTCACCCCCTAAGGGTTCAAATAAGGGGTTGAAAGTTTATATGGAAAAATCTATAAATTGCCACCGATTTTTATAAAAAATTAAATTCAGACTATTAAATTTTTTTTATTGAACACGTGTTTCGTGGTTTTTTTAGAATTCACTCCTAATAAGCGGGCGAAGCCGCGCGCGCCCTCTAGTCTATATATATAAAAGGACTTGTGCTGACTGACTGAGGTAAGACGCACGCAGAGCCGTAACCGCTGATGGTAGAAACGTGAAATTTGGGCAAATGTTTATTTTCATATTCTGGACATCCACTAAGAAGGGAATTTGAAAAATTTTAACCCTAAAGGAATGAAATAGGGGTTGAAAGTTTGTATGGAAAAAAAATTTAATCTGTACCGATTTTTATAAAATTTGAAATTCAGACTGTTAAAAATATTTCATTGAACACGTGTTTCATGGTTTTTAAGAATTCACCCCCTAAGGGTTCAAATAAGAGGTTGAAAATTTATATGGAAAAATCTTTAAATTGCCACCGATTTTTATAAAAAATTAAATTCAGACTGTTAAAAATATTTTATTGAACACGTGTTTCGTGGTTTTTTTAGAATTCACTCCTAATAAGCGGGCGAAGCCGCGCGCGCCCTCTAGTTAATTAATTAATTAATTTTATTAATTATTTTATTATTTAATTAATTTAATTAAATTATTATTTAGAAATTATATTGCTCAATTTATTTAATATTATCTCAAACTAATAACTCAATATAATCAATAACTTGAAATATATAAATGTATATTTTTTATTACATCTTTACTTATCCTGAGTGAAAACATTACTCTTCCATATAATAACATATTTATAAATTAAAATTAAATCAGCTTCACGCTGTATCCCGCACACAGCAGGGTAGGCAGAGGGAACCTAGTGTTAAGACACTCCGTTTCTGCCGAATTCTGGAGGAATTGCGTGTTGAGTGGCAGAAGTCAACGCCGCGCTTCGCCTCCACACCAGAGTGAAGAAATGTAAATATAAATTTAAGTAAATATTTCATCTCCTGGAGTGGGGATCGAACCCACAACCACTCGGTTTTACAGTCACACTTTGTGCCGCTGCGCCACGACTGGCTTCAAACATATATATTGAATTTAAAATTAGCAGAACTTTTGTTATACATCATTTTACAATAAAATTATAAAACTTTAGAGTCCTTTATATACACGCAAAAAAATCAACTGCTAAATAAATTATCTGTCTAGTCTAGTCTAGTCTGTTTATAAATAAAATACAATAAAACGCAATATCAAATCAAATAATAAGAGTAGAAACTTTATAAAACGAAATATCTATTTAGAACTGCATCATAGCCAGCCTGGATCTAATAAAGCACTGGGTGGGTACCAACTGCTCGTGTGCACTGTATACAGTATACACGAAATACACTTGTATCCAGCGTTGGGAGGCCGCAAGGCATGAGCGATAGCAACTTTTTTAATAATTATATGATAATCGTGTATTTTTTTTGTTTTTGCCAATTTTTTTTCGTGGCGCAACGGTGCAGAGTGTTTGTAAAATCAATTGGTTGTGACTTCAAACCCCTTTCGAGGAATTGAAATATTAATTTAAATGTATATTTTCATTTGTTAGTTCTGGTGTCGAGGCTAAGCGTGGTGTTGAGTTGCGCCACTCAACACGCAAGGCCTCAAGAATCCGACATAAAGTGTGAAACGGAGTGTCTTAACACTAGGTTCCCTGTGTCTACCCTGCTGCGTGCGGGATACAGCGAGAAGTTGATAATCATTTTTTGGAAACCTGACAAAGTCTATTGTACAGCGTGAAGCTGATATATTTTTGTTCACGTCATATTCCCATTGTACGTTTCTAATGTCGACCTTCATAGATACTTTGGACTGGAATCGATATACGAGCACTATACAATCATTCTTTTGGCACTCTAAACGCTACCTTATCGTAAAAAAAAATCTAATAAATCGCCCATATCTTATACTTTGTACCGTACAAGTAAGATGTAATGCGATTTAGACGGGCGATAACTTAGTTTGACTATGAGAAAAATTGTATTTATTTTATACTAGTACCGTATTGATTCGTTATTTGAACAGAATACAGTAATATATTACGCAAAGCCGATGGCAGTAGTGGGTTCATTTCGAAAAATTATGATTGAATTATTTTCATTTTCGTGCTCTGGTGAACAAAGCAAAATGCTAAGGCAAAAATTGGGCGCGAAATGGAAAACGAAAGTGTCTTAACACAAGGTTCCCGGGTTCCCTCCCCCTACCCTGCTTTGCTAGGGATACATCGTGAAAACCTATACGCAATATCTACAAATTGTACGGAAAATTTAATATTTAGTTCTTTACAATAAAAATAAATAAAGATAATCTAAACGATTCATTCATAAATATACATAAGAACTACCATCTTTTTGTTTCTTATACATTTGTAAGGTGGAATATTCTTATCCTCCCACATTTAATTTATTATGAAAGGTCCTAATGTGAGACGTACATACATACATGCATATTGCATTAGCACGTGTTTAAAAACAATGTGGCTTTTTGAAACCTCTGAGGATTGTATAATATTATATTATATTATATCTATACATAAAACTAAAATCTAAGAGTCTGTCTGTGATTTCGAAATAATCGCGTTTTTTAATCTGCATATTATAGTTATTTATACGATACCGAGATATAAAGTAACAATTTAAAAATTTTTATCTGTCTGCTTTTCTGTTTGTTCCGGCTAATCTCTGGACTGAGCTGATCCCATTTTTAAACTATCATTGAAAGATAGAGAGAGATGTAAGAAACATATAAGAAATAACTAAACATTTTTCTGTTCTTTCGAGCAAAATAAAATGAATTCCCAAAAGATTTAAAATACGATTTATTTAGGTAAAGATAACTATACCAATATAATAAAACATTTTTTTAGCATATTAAATAAATATTCGTATAGTTCGAAGGCGAAGCAGCGCGGGGCCGTTAGTGTAATTATGTAAATATATTATGTACATGACAGTGTATAATCGGTCTAACTTAATATATTTACATGAACTAATAACAATAAAAAAAAGAATTGAAATAATCATGATGTGAAGCGTCTGTAAGCACTTGTAAGTTCGATTCCCACTCGGGGAATGAATATTATACATAATTTAATTTCATTTACTCGCTCTGGTATCAAGACAAGGTGCGACGTTGAGTTACATCACCCAGTGTCTCTAATCCGGACGGAAATTAGAGAACGGAATGTCCTAGTACTAGGTTTTTTCTGTTTACCCTGTAATGTTTATAACGAATAGAAAATAAGGTTCTAGAGGCCGTCGCGGTTCAGAGGCACAAGCGGGTGACTGTAAACGCGATGGTTGCTAGTTCAATTCCCACTTAGAGGAATAAAATATTAAATATTTTGATTTTCTCGCTCCGGTAACGACGAAACCCAACGTTGACTTTCATTACTAAACACGCAATGCCTCAGGAATTCAATGGAAAATGGGGAACGGAAGTGTTTAAATGGAGACAAAATGTCTTACGCGTGAAGATGCGTGAATATAAATTCAATTTTGAAAACAATATATATATTTATTCAAATAACCAAACCTTATGTACTAGTTCCCAGGAACTACGTATTTAATCTGATTGTAGACAAATCGAATGTAGTGCATTCCGTCGTTCCCAATTGGTTTTTGCGGGAGAGTGCATCTGTTCAATTGGATGCTGGGTTCACGATTTACTTGTGATGTGGGTCATTGAAGCTTTCTTGGATTTTTAGGTTAGGTTTCTTAAAATAATTTAAGTAATCTTGGTTATATTTATTGGTACTAAAATATTAGTAATAAATTAGCTTCACGCTGTATCCCGCACACTGCAGGGTAGGCAACTTAGTGTTAAGACACTCCGTTCCCCACTTTCTGCCGGATTCTGGAGGCATTGCGTGTTGAGTCGCAGAACTCAACGCCGCGCTTTGCCTCGACACCAGAGCGAAGAAATGGAAATATAAATTTGAGTAGATAAATATTTCATCTGAGTTGAGTGGGGATCGAACCAGTCGGTTTTATAGTCACACTGTGTGCCCCTGCGCCACGACCGGCCTCAATATAGTAATAGTTAATTATTTATATTAATATTGCTGAAGGGTTTGTTTGGTTGAACACTGTTGTGTACTTGTTAATAAATAAAAATATTTTTTGTTGCATACCTTATTTTCATTTATTACGAAGGCCATATGCTATATTATATCACACTACAATCAATAGACGCAGAGTAACAATAAATAATATTTCAGGAAGAGAACCTTCCAAGAGCATCATACAAAACTCTTAGTTGTTTGCATTTGACCGTGCGGGCGAAGCCGCATGTAAATGTTAGTGTATGTTTATTATTGTAGATGTTCTTTGCATAGGTTTAGTTTCATATAATAGCTGTACATATTTTTTTTTGTTTTTGTATCTTCTCTACTATACTTTTTTTTTACAGTAGCTAGCACTTTACGGGAGCTGAAGCACCTAGTAATAAATTATAAGCAGGTGCTAAAGCTAAATTATTTGTCCATGAAATACATGGATTATGTAAAGCGAATTCGAAGAAAAATGGAGAATAAAATGACTCTTTTCTTTTTCACCTATTTATTTAATTTAAGAGTTGTACAAAGAAAAAAACTATAGAAATAAAACCCAGCTAAGTACGAGTAGGCCAACTGTCTAACTGACACAGTTCATGAGATACAGCCTGGTGACGGATAGCGAAATCTTAATAATAGGGTTCTCATTTACCATTCGGCTACGGAACCCTAAAAAACAATGTTTTGAAGTATCAAAATATAGTATTTTATACTATAAATCTACATATAGATTAAAACCATCCAAAACTCTAACAACTTTCTTTAACTAGTATAATTCAATTAACGTTATATTAATATATTAGAAGCAAAATTATACGAAACAAAACCATTAATTACAACTAACCTAGCGTCTTTTGTCGCGGTAATGGAAGGTACGCCTTCTCTATGTTAACTTTAAATTAAATTTTATCAAATGAAAATATATGTTAATGTCTTAGAAATAGAGCTCAAAATAGTTTAATGTTCAGATTGAACGTTTTAGTTAAACATTGTGGTACAATTGGGACCTGTCTGGCTTTTCATGATGGAAGTGGATTTAATTCCAACTATGGGAATATTTATATTATGTATTTATATGTACATACGATTCAGAAGTCTTAGCGTTCTTCTTAATGGGTTTGATGTGATGAATGTTTTAAATCTGTGTTTTTTTTCTTTCACGCTGTATCCTGCACATAGAAGGAAGATAGGCATAGGGAACCTAAAAATCTATTGTTAACGCACTCTGTTTATCATTTTTCTCTGAATTCTTGAGGCATGACGTGTGGACTGGAGGAACTCAACATCGCACTTTTGCCTAGTTACCAGAGCGAGGAAATGAAAATATTAAATATTTAATTTCCTCGAGTAGGAATCGAACTCACAATCTGTAACGCTTACATCGCAGGCTTGTGTTCCTGCGACTGGCCTCTAAGTTTCAGTTTGATATTTCACGCAAACGAAGTTACGTGTCCACTAAAGCGATATAAATTTGTTATATTAGTTACTATAGGCCAGTCGTGGCGCAGGGGCACAAAATGTGACTTTAAAACCTAATGGTTGTGGGTTCGATCTTCACTCAAGGAGATTAAAATTACTTAAATTTACATTTGCATTTTCTTCGCTCTGGTTTCAAGGCAAAACGCGGCGTTGAGGTCTGCCACTCAACACGCAATTCCTCCAGAATTCGGCAGAAAGTGGGGAACGAAGTGTTTTAACACTAGGTTCACTCTGCCTACCCTGCTGTGTGCGGGATACAGCGTGAAGCTGATTTATTTTATTTATGTAAAGTAAAGAAGACATACTGCACTCTGTATTTTGAAGACAACAGTTACAAAAAATATACAAATCTACAAAAATGTAAAGGAAAAAGATAGAGAAAAATAAAAAAAATAAGCTTAAAAACATTGTCAGAAGGAGATGGATGACTATTTTACTTATACACATACTATAACATTGCATAAACATAACTGAGATATGACAGCATTTTTAAAAATACAAATGTATTCCATTTAGAATCGAACCCTGAACCTTTATTTCTACATTCTACCCTTTCTCACAAATTACAAACAAATATATGAAACCATACACGAGTAAAACTGTAGGCAATGTGTAGTATTAACTACAAACCACGTGTCCAACTTAGTAATGTTATAAATCGCTATTACATTACGGCGGACGTGTGTTTGTGGTGTTCAATCAAATGGCAGTATGACGCACTCTCTTTAAGTGGTTGGTACAAGCTGAGTAAACTAGTTTAGTTTATTTTTATTTAATTTATAATATAGCTTCACGCTGTACCCCGCATACAGCCGAGTAGGCAGAGGGAACCTAGTGTCATATCACAAGACACTCCGTTCCCCACTTTCTGCCGAATTCTGGAGGCATTGCGTGTTGAGTGGCAGAACTCAACGCCGCGCTTTTCCCTCGACATCAGAGCGAAGAAATGGAAATATAAATTTAAGTAAATATTTCATCTCCTCGAGTGAGGATCGAACCTACAACCAGTCGGTTTTACAGTCACATTTGGTGCCCTTGCGCCACGACTGGCCTCAACTTACATTTTTTTTTTCTAGAATTTTACTTATATTAGTTATATTAGTCAGTCAACGTCACGCTGTATCTAGCTATATAGTAGGGTAGGCGGAGGGAACCTAGTGTTTAGACTTAAGACACTTGTTTCTTATATTAATCTAAAGAAAAAGCAATCGTAAAATTTTTCTAATACTGTTCTTTGGAACAACATGACGCGGATTTGAATACTTTTATCGAGACATTGCATGATGAAAGGCGCCTTCATCATGCAATGTCTTGAATTAGAGCGCAAAGCGGAGAACGGAGACACTAGACATTAGGTTCCCTCTTCCAACCACCAAAGTAATCAGCACTACCATAAGTAAGACCACCGTTAAAAAAAAGTGTTATCAAATAAGTTTGAATATAGATTTTACTTGAGATTTTAGAAGCTACATTTCAAACTGATAAAGATGAAATCAAAAATATTGATGATTTTTTATAGCCCATTTTCATTTTATCCAATCAGATGGAATCGAACTCACTACCTTTGATTTTTAGTAATGCTATTACGATTGAGGCCAGTGTGACTGTAAAACCGACTAGTTGTGGGTTCAATACCCAAGACGTAGAGTAGAGCGTAGCGACGTAGAGTTCTGCCACTCAACACGAAATGCCTCTAGAATTCGGCAGAAAGTGGGGAACGGAGTGTCTTAACACTAGGTTCCCTCTGCCTCCCGCTGTATCCCGCACACAGTAGGGTACTGTGTGCGGGATACAGCGTGAAGCTGAGCTACTACGATTATGTCAACTGAAATTATAGTCTAGGTTTAATTTCTATCCATGTTTAGCTATTTATTTTAATATTTCCAATTTGTCGATTACTAAAATATATATGATCCTTTTCAAAACATTCTTACTAGATTTTTTTCATGGTATACACTATAAAAAAAATGTATTTTTCAAAAAAGCCCTTTCATTTAATACCCATATATTGACTAATAATTTGTTCATATTCTTTATATGTAATTCTATTGTCATCAGAACTGTGAATAGTTAATAGTTGCGGGTTCGATTCTCAATCTTGAGGATGAGTTACTGCCATAGCTCTGGTGAGATAATAAGCGGCATTAAGTTTCGCCACTAAATACGCAGTCTCCAATTTCAGCAAAAAGTGGAGAACGGAATATGCGGGATTTTTTCGAGACATTGCGCATTAAGCGGATCTAAACGCCAGGCTTTTGCCTTAATACTATTGCGAGGAAATATTATTAAATAATAATTCATTTCCTCGAAAAGGGATCGACCTCACAACCGTCGCCATACAGTCAAATCCTTAGGCCATGACGGCCTCAAATAATAATAATTTTATTAAATATTCATAATCACTAATATGTACATTAGATACATTTAATGTAAAGCTTTAAACATGATATATATACAAAGCTCGCGTTCTAATCGCATTAAATGATTGAACGGAGCAAACACTGCCCAGTGTTGTGTTATGTTGTGTTGTGTTGTGATGTAAACGTTCTGTAATAGCCTATAGGAGAGGATCGTATAGTGAGGATAAGATAGAGTTTCCTTTAATCAGCTTCACGCTGTATCCCGCACTTTGCAGGGAAGGCAGAGGGAAACTAGAAACTAGTGTTAACACACTCCGTTCCCCATTTTCTGCCGAATTCTGAAGGCATTGCGTGTTGAGTGGCAGAAATCAACGCCGCTTTGCCTCGACACCAGAGTGAAGAAATTGAAATATAAATTTAAGTAAATATTTCATCTCCTCGAGTGGGGATCGAACCCACAACCAGTCGGTTTTACAGTTACACTTTGTGCCCCCGCGCCACGACTGGTTTCCTTTAATGGAAGTGATAATAACTACCTGAGTTACTTTGGCATTTGACTTACCTACCTGCAAGATGATTATAGACGTTGGTTCAAATTTTCTATTTTTATGCTGTATCCCGTTCATAGAAGGGTAGGTAGGTAGGTGGAACTTGGGAATCAAGGGTTTAGACAATCCTCATTAAGAAAGACACTTCCGTTCTTACTTTTCGCCGAATTCTCTACACATTTCAGGTTGGGTGGCGGAATTCTACTCCGCGTTTTTCCTCGTTAGCAGACCGAGAAAAATTAAAATTATTGAATATTTCATTCATGCGAGTGGAAATCGAACCTACAACCAAGGAGTTTAAAGTCACACGCTGCGTCACAGCACCACGGCGGCCTAATATATATTATTTATTTATAAATAAATAACAGTTTCATCTAGAACCAAATCAATGATCCGTTACATTCAAGGATGTCACAATTTTTTCTTTATAATTATAAAAGCAAGTCGACTGCAAAGGTCAAAGGCAGAATAGTTTCATTTGTCATAATAGCTGGTAATTTTGTTGGATTAAGTCGTTTATATACTTTATAGTATAATTTAGTTGTCTATAAAAGCTTATAATTTTCTATAATATAATCACTATGTTGAGAATCACTTTGTGTTATTTGGTGATAGGTTTATCCGTTTGTGCTGCCCTGTATATTGCGAAAGGTAAAAAAATAAACTTTTACTTATTTAGAAAATAAGTGTGGAACAACACTTTAAAAATGTTTAAAAATAAATATTTTTTTCTTTTAATTCCAATTTTCAACAGTATTTACGGAGTGTATAGAGTATAATTTAGTCAATAATCACTTTGTTTTCTATTTTTTATCCAAATTTCAATATGTGTACATTTATTTTTTTTTAATTTGTAGTTATAACTATCGGTTTGTCCGGCTGAAAGCGCGAATCTCAGGAACTTTAACTCAAGATTCAAATTCTAACAACTATTTCTTTAATACTATTTACATCAGGTACATAGTTACCACCTAGAATAATCGTATGTCGTTTGTACACACAAAGATATTTCAAATTGATCATGATCACTAAATGTATGTATTTAATTATTGAAATCCTATTAATATATTACAAGACACGCACTCATTTCATTATTATGTGATTAATATATATCCTAAAAAAATTAAATTACTAACTACGGCAACATCGACATGACATGTTGAACGACAATTAGAGCGATTACGTCACGCCTTAGTAAATAAACGACATTTAAACGAAATTGACATTTTGTATTGTATACATTAGTATTGACAGATTACTCAGATTTGACGTCACAAGCGACGCCATGACACTGCGACGCATTTTGGTGCCATTTTTGAACTTATAGATGGTGCAAATGTATATTTTTTAATTAGGAAATTTTTATTTTCTGCAAAGATATGGTATAAGAAGTTGTAATATGTCATAGTAGAAAGTTGTAATATGTCATAATATTTATTGTAGCAAAATATTCATAGTATACTGATGAAGATATGGTGGTGTCTAAATCCCCTAGTACAGCTCCTGACTGAATCACGACGATAGTAGGTTCAATCTCACTCGGGGAAACGATTATATTTGTTTTCATTTCCGCCCTCTGGTCACGTATTTATCTTAACTTTAATTAATTTGTTTATTTGCAAAAATGAAACACTTTTTTGCTATATTATTTTAATTTTATTTATATAATGAGTACTGGCAAGACAGTTCAAAAATTGGCGAAACTGCTGGGTATTTTCTTGAAAAGTGCCTGAATTTCTAAATCTTGACATGCCATTGTTGGCACACATCTGCCGTTAGGATAAGAACGCACCATATCACTTCTAAAAAAAATAATAATGATACAGAAAGCAAATGATGATTATATTTTTTAAATATTTTTGTTTTAGTCATCATTTATAAATTATATTTTTATTCACCATGTATTTTTATGCACCACCGGGGAAGGCAGCGTCTAGTGCAAAGAGGGTTTACTGCCAGGTGAACGATTTATCTTTAATCTTTCATTTTTGCTTAAATTGAATCAACTTCACGTTGTATCCTGCACGCAGTAGGGTCGGCAGATGGAATCTAGTGTTAAGACACTCCGTTTCCCACTTTCCGCCTAATTCTGGAGGCATTGCATCCTGGGTGGCGGAACTCTCGTGTGCTCAGTATAAATTTAAATAAATATTTCATTTCCTCGAATGGGAATCGAAACCACAACCAGTCGCGTTTACAGTCACACTTTGTGCCTCTGCGCCGCGACTGGCCTCTCTTCTGCCTAAATTTAAAATATTGTAGTAGATTAGATGGAGGAAAGCTAGTGTTAAATATTTCTCTTCCATACTACCATAACGCAGATAAGATAAATAAAAACATCGTCTTTGCATTTATTCGCCCTAGTAATGAGTACTAGGGCGAACGAATAAATGAAAATATTAAATATTCATATTTCATTCACCCGAGTAGGAATCGAACCCACAAAAGTCACGCCCTTTTAAGATAGAGAGAAGCCTTATGCAATGACGGCCTTTTAAGATTTAAAAAAAATTAAAACTAGGTATAAAATTAACTGAACCCTGTTTGCTAGTAAACCAAAAGTTAAATTTATCATGACATTAATTTGACAAGAGCATGACTATTTACAGCCCGTATTTAACCAGTAAAACAAATATTAACTACGAATTGTTCAAAACGCTTTGAAATTGAAAGTTGATATATAATGTACATACATACATACATATATATATATATGTAAGTATTTATATCTACATAACACCATAGTGGTTCAGTAAAGTGCCTTACTCTACGCAATAGTCGGTTTTTTTTAACTTCTCGTTTCATACATTATAGCCTTATAGCTGATTAGACAAAGGGAATCTAGTTTATGACCCCACGTACCACCCGATTTTCGAGATATTGACTGTAAAGTGGCAGAGTTCAAAGAGTGAGGACCAGACCAGAGCGAGGAAAAATAACCTTACAAGCGTTTATAGTCCTGCCTGTTCTTTGTGCGTGAGCCACTGTAGAAACTTTATTTTTTTTGAACTTCAATTCCGTTAGGTAGGATATCATAATTTAATCAATATTTATTGTGGGTACAATATAAAGTAAAAACGGAAAATAATCAACAACACAACACGCGATGCCTCGAATTCGGCGGAAAGTGGAGAACGAAAGTGTCTTAATGGAAACGGAGAATCTTAACACAATGTTCCCAGGTTCCCTCTGTCTATCCTAATAAGTGTGGGATGAAAAAAAAAATTAAAATTACACTAATTTAGTATTAAATCAAATCGCGCTATATCTATATTATAAATCTCCAAGTGGAAAATGATGCCCAAGTTGCCCAATCAATTATTAATATTAAACAAAGCCTAGCCTTTACAGTCACACTTTGCGCCGCTGCGCCACGACTGGCCTCATACTTATACATTATCATACTTGCAATAACATCCAGATTTACAATGGGGAAGTCGTTTCGGTGACGTCTTCACTCGCTTATTCAAGTCCTGTGTCTCCCAACAAGTGTATTCCTCATAAAAAGAACACGATTTATGTATTTCATCGTTTAAACAATCTTTTTCTGTAATAAAATAGTGATTATAAAATTTTTGTGGTAATTGTGAGATGAAAGAGAACGTTAGCATTTTTTTTTATAAAAAAAAAGACTCAGTAATTCAATTTTTTTTAACTTAATCCTTCACGTAGCAGGGTGGGCAGAGGGAACCTAGTGGAATTCAGGAGGCACTCCGTGTTGAGTGGCGAATCGTATAGCCGCCCTTTGTCTCGATACCAGGCCGATGTAATGAAAATGACCTCAAAAATTTTATTATTAAACTAGAGGGCGCGCGCGGCTTCGCCCGCTTATTAGGAGTGAATTCTAAAAAAACCAAGAAACACGTGTTCAATAAAATATTTTTAACAGTCTGAATTTCAATTTTTATAAAAATCGGTGGCAATTTAAAAAAAATTCGATATAAACTTTCAACCCTTTATTTGAACCCTAAGGGGGTGAATTCTTAAAAACCATGAAACACGTATTCAATGAAATATTTTTAAGAGTCTGAATTTCAAATTTTATAAAAATCGGTACAGATTATTTTTTTTTTCCATACAAACTTTCAATCACTATTTCATTCCTTTAGGGTTAAAATTTTTCAAATTCCCTTCTTAGTGGATGTCCAGAATATGAAAATAAACATCTGCCCAAATTTCACGTTTCTACCATCAGCGGTTACGGCTCTGCGTGCGTCTTACCTCAGTCAGTCAGCACAAGTCCTTTTATATATATAGATAGATTTATAGGCTACATTCTTTATGTATTTCATAAGTTATATAAGTTCAGATACATTAAAATAGCATTGTCTGGAAATCAACGGGAAGTAAAAAGTTGGAATATTAATCAATACGTAATTTTATCTATCTCATGAAGTACGAATCAGTAAGTAGTGGGTGAAATGTAATACATAGACAAAAACTAATTCAGATATGCTAACAGTTTAACGTTAAGTTTAGATTAGCTGCTTTCAACATTTGATAGAATGGGAACCTAAAGCAGTCGGACCTACCTTACGTTATAACTCCTAAAAATTTTATTGCTGCCCAGACACTAAACTCCGTTAAGTAATATTAGGAAATATGGCGTTTGGGTGGTGGTTTCAGCAGTTTTTAGTTAAATAATTTCCAAAAAATACTACCTGATTTTCGTATATTATAAAGCTTATTTTTTGATATTTTCTTGGGACTAATATTAGAAATGACCATAGAGACCTCTTAAGCTCTAATAAATTACATGCGCCTATGAATATAATATAGCAAAGTTACAACAAAAAACAATAACTTTTGTGTAGAAAACCGGTATTTGCCTCTGGTTTGTTCGTAGGCGCTTATAGTTTATTGGGATTTAAGGAAAGAAAGTATTAACTAACTGGACTTTAACCACCACCCAAACTCCATTTTCAGTTATTCGTGCATGTGCCCAAAAACTTTCTGATTTTATAATTTAACGAAGATATGGCTTGATTTGGCTGCTAATCCATGATTACGCCTATTAAGAATTTTTTTTTTAAATTGTACGTAGAGGCACTGCTGCTAAGTTAATTTTTTTATACGTTTTCTAAATAAATATTTCGCTTTCCCAAGTGTGGAATAACACAATACTAAAATGTTAAAAATATTTGGATATTATTCCAAGATCAAATCTTGTAATATTCAACTCTTAACTTTTATCTGCACCTTTGCCTCCCATAGTTCAAAAGAAAGTAAGAGTTACTTTTGACACATTTTGATTGCACTTCCTACTACCATTGGGAACATCGATAGGGTTTTTATATATCTGCTTTTGAACACACTATAGACATATGTTGTTCCTGCTTTTTTCTCAGTCACGGAACCTTCATTTGCCCGGCGAATGAACCTGGCGATAGCGTCTCTTTCTCGTCAGTGTAGTAGATGTATCCTTTAGTATGTCTTGTTAAGGTGACGACAGCGGGTGATGTGTAGGGTGTTCTTACTGGCCTTGGTGTTGGGCTGAGTAGATTCCGTTATAAACTTCGTTGAGCGCGTATATCACATTCAGTGGACCAACACTATGTTGGTGAAATCCGGTGGTTGTCTAGTCTTTGTTTTGAGTATTGATTACGTACATTTTGTCGTCCTTATTCTGCAAAGTGCTTCGTAGTCTCTGTATAAAACAACAGCAACGACACCTTATAAAATGCTGTCATGTACGGAACTCTTGATGTACTTTCTTTGAATGATGACTACAGACTCATATGAATTTGTTAATCTTTAATGTGATGATGCATGAGTTTTTGTTCTTCCATATCCTTAGCGTATGAAGTTCGGGTTCTCCATCTGCCTGTGGACCAGGTATACAGTGTAAGGAGAGTCTGCCGAAGTACTCGAGTGTCTTGATTTACTGCCGAGTCTTCGGTTGAGCTGAGAATATTTTGTTATAGAAATCGTTTAGAGTGTATGTCACATCCAATGGATATCTATATGACTTTGCCAACTCTAGACTTAATTCGAAAGGGTTAACAAAAATATATATATACAATTCGAAAGAGTTAACGTGTAAAGAAGACTAACCAAGCCGTAGTTCCTGAGATTAGCGCAACTTCAAAATATTAGTATAGAAGTAAACATTTTTCATTTCTGTACTTTAATACTCACTCATTATCAAAGCCCTACATTCGATCAACAGTAGCAACCCAACTATAATCATTTATATGAAAATTTGATTAAATAATAACATTGTCAATAGGAAGTTATTTCGCTGCTTAATTAAAATTTTGCCGTGAAATTAGTTTAGAATGCAATTACGAATATCAATCACTGTGTTATGTTACGTGACGCGTCAGTTTTTGTGGCCTACAGTTGTTGGTATAGTTATGGTTATTTTATTTTTGTTTTTGTTAGCTTTTAAGTGGTCATAGGTTCCATTCTTGTTATCTGAATATAATATATTTATGAAATCTGAACAATATTTAACAGCCATAGAAAAACAAGAAAGAGAAAAGGTTTTTGATGATGAATGTTTCAGGGACCTTCAAGTAAAAACTACCGATCGGATTTAGATAAAACTTTAACTTAAGTTTAAGCGGGCAAATCCTTTTGTATACATTTTGTATACATTTTATGATTTTTTTTTAGTTTCACTTTTTATCCCTAGGAGAATAGCCAGAGAGAACAGAGAGTCTAACCGTAGTGGTTTCTCTTCATACATATTTTCCTGGGGAGAACCGGGGGAATATTTTAGCTATATAATTTTCTATTTTTTTCAGGTAAATGCCCACCGAACGAAGAATATCTTTTATGCGGGTCTTGCAGCAATTGCACCAATCCCACACCGACAAACTGCAGCGACGATTGTATTGAAGGCTGCTACTGTATGACAGGGTACTTGAGAAACGAGAATAATACCTGTGTTAGTGCTGAAAAATGTGGTGAGATTTCTTTTATATATCTGGTATTATATGAAGAAGGTGGAGTAGATCTAAGTAGTTCTTCTTAGAACTACTTAGATCTAGAATATTATATATTTTTTAGATTTACATTGCAGAATATACAGAGAGAATTAAAGAGCTAGGTTCTGTTAAGACACTTCCATTAATACATTTCCGTTTCTTACTGCTGCTACTGCTAATTTCTCGTATAATTGAGTTTTGAACGGCGAAACTCAACGCCGCGCTTTGCATCTTTACGAATGGATAATATAAGTTTATCAGATATTAATTTGCAAGTTGTAAGCAGTGAACATATTCTCTGACTGTGTTCCCATGGATACAGTATAAGATAATAAAATTGCAAATAAGATTTTCCTGCACCTGCCCTGCCGATGTATTATATCTCTTTATGTTTATTTTATTATAGTATCTATAATAAAAACAGATACACGCTGTGTGTCCCGTGTCCCGCACACACACAGGCAGACGGAATCTAGTGTTAAGACACCCCCCACTTTCTACCGAAATCTGGAGGCAATGCGTGTTGAGTGGCAGAACTCTAAACCCGCGCTTTGCCTCGACACCAGAGCAAAGAAATGGAGATATACATTTAAGTAAATATTTCATCTCCTCGAGTGACGATCGAACTCACAACCAGTCGGTTTAACAGTCACACTTTGTGCTCAATATATATATTTTATTTATAGTCCCTGTATTTTTTTCTTTTGAAGTAAACATTTTTTTTTTCTTTAACTTTACGCTCCAAACGTTCAGGTTCTAACGTCGTTTAAAGTAGTTAGTAGTAATTAGTTACTGAACTCATTTTTTTCACGGCCTCTGTGGCTTTTCCGCTAGTTGAATTAAAGGGACGTGATCAATTTACTATAGCTTTTTATCTGTTTGGTTTATAATTTAGGTTGTTATAATTTTTTTTTATACTGATGTTACTTGACGAATTTGCCTTTAATGGTTAGACTAGAACAGGGGTTCCCAACCTTTTCTTGATGAAGGACCACTTTTATATCATTTTAGGTAGCAGGGACCACTATGCATGTAGGTATAATAAAAATTAACTGTGATAATCAAACAGAAACTTCGCCTGACCATCCCCAGTCATAAAATTAAAACCGTTCGCGGACCATATTTAGACTTCTGCGGACCACTGATGGTCCTGGTTCTAGTCCACTGGTTGGGAACCAGTGGACTAGAACTTACATACTAGTGACCCACTCGCGGTTTCGCTCGCTTAAGATACTGAATTAGTTTTACTATTAACAAATTACATTACGTTTTCATATAATTATAATGTAGTAGAGACTGAAACGCAGCCTCGCCCGCTTAAATTTATTTTTATGATATAATTAAAATTGAGACCGTCGTGGCCCAGGAGCACAAGACTGTAACGCGACGGTTGTGGGTCGATCCCCACTCGGGGAAATGAAATATTTATTTAAATTGATATTTCCATTTCTATGCTCTGGTATCGAGACAAAGCGCGGCGCTGAGTTCTGCCACTCAACACGCAATGCCTCCAAAAATACGGCGGAAAGTGGGGAATGGAGTGTCTTAATACTAGGTTCCCTCTGCCTACCCTGTTGTGTGCGGGATACAGCGTGAAGCTGATTTTTTTTTAATAATAAATAAAAAATATCCTATGTTTTTTCTAATAGGTACCTCTATGAATATGTGTACAAAGTTTCATGACAATTGATTGGTAGTTTTGGCGTAATTGCATAACATTCACATTTATAATATAAGTATGATATAAAGTTTAGAAATATAAATAATAACAATGTAGGTACAAAATATATATTTTTTTATGCATCCATCACAGCGATTGACAGAGACTTAAGATAAATATAGCTTTGTAATGGATTATTTTATTTTTCTTTTTGTTTATAGTCAGTTAAATATCCATTATGACGTCATTTCTCCTCTTTTGGGGAACTAATTTTCCATTCCCCCCTTTCCGCCGAATTTTAGAGACATTACGTCTTAAGAGGCGGAAGTCATCACCGCGCATTGTCTTAATACCAGAGCTAGGAAATGAAAATATTAAATAATTTATCCCTTCAAATGGGAATCGAACTCACCAACGTACGTTTATTCGTTGCGTCACGACGGTTTCACCGATATACAATAATATAATATATTATATAAAAAAAATATACTTCCAGTTAAAACGCTAACATGCGGAGAAAACGAAGAGTTCCTACCGTGCGGTGTAGCGTGCCCCTCCACCTGCACCATCCCTGAACCTGAAGTATGCGGCTTGGAGTGCAGCATGGGATGCTTCTGTAAAGAAGGCTTCTATAGAGACGAAATGAATCATAAATGTGTTACTTTGGATAAATGTCCTGCTGGTAAATTTCTTTTACTGTATTTAGCTTGTGAGGCCAGTTGTGGCGTAGGGGCACAAAGTGTGACTGTAAAATCGACTGGTTGTGGATTCAATCCCCACTCAGGAAGATGAAATATTTATTTGCATTTATATTTTCATTTTTCCGCTCTGGTGTCGAGGCGAAGCGCGCCGTTGAGTTCCGCCACTCAACAAGCTATGCCTGCAGAATTCCGTGGAAAGTGGGAAATGGAGTGTCTTAACACTAGGTTTCCTCTGCCTACTCTGCTGTGTGCGGGATACAGTGTGAAGCTGATTTTTAATTCAGCTTATAAATGTGACAGTTGTGGGCCATATCTCCTAGAAAGGAATGTTAAGGGTACTTAATTTTCCCGGTCTGAGAAAACAAAACGCGACCGGCGTTGAATTCCGCCAATGTCTTAAATTCTGGTGAAAAGTGCAGAATGAAATATCTTAACACTCTAGGTTTGAAAAACACTACGCTTAAGACATTTATTTTGCTTACTTTCTTTTTTATTGTACGTTAAAGATAAATATAATAATAATAAGTCATTTACTCTATATCTATAAATATGCAAAAAATACATTGTTTTGTGTTCTATCTTTTTATTCTTTCTTATAATTACTTTTATTAAATTGAGGTCGGCGATGAATCCCATTCGGAGGAATGAAATATTTAATATATCCATTTCCCAGTTCTAATAACGAAGTAAATTGCGGCGTTGAGTTTCGCCACACGACACGCAATGTCTTCAAAATTCGGTTGAAAGTGGGGAACAGAAGTGTTTCAACACTACGCTCTCATTTGCTCTCTGCCACCTCTGTTATATGTGTAATACAGCGTGAAGCAAAAGAAAAAATAGAAATAATTATTTATTAAATTCTTTTCGTAGATACAACACTATGCTTCAACGAGAACGAAGTATACGATCTATGCAATGTAACCTGTGAACCAAGCTGCACAGATCCTGAACCGATTTGCAGTAAAGTTTGCACGTCCGGTTGCGTTTGTGCCCCAGGCCTCCTCAGAAACGAGGACGGAGAGTGCGTCAGTGTGGAGAAGTGCGCCGTGAATGGCACCACACCTAGCGTTTTGTCTAAATATTTGAATACTATTAATAAAATCTTACATTTGACCGTTGCTTAGAATAATTTGGGTTTGAAGAGATGTGGAGAATGGAGAGAAATGTCACTAACATCTGAACATGTTCATCGTTTAAAATGTAAGATATAAATATAAAATAGTAATATATATGTGTTTTAAACGTGATGGTTGTTGGTTCAATTTCCACTCGGGGTAATATATATAATTCTCGCTCTGGTAACGAGTGTCGTTGGGTTCCGCCAATATGCAACTACTTAAGAATTCGGCGGAAAGTGGGGAACGGAGTTTATTAATGTGAACAAAGTGTTTTAACACTACCAGGTTCTCCTTGTCTCCTTTGTGTGCGGGGTACTGTGTGTAAAAAACAAAAAAAAACTTGATTATAATTAAAACTATTTCAATATTGTTTTCTAAGTTTAAGCATATATACTTAAATAAAAACTCTTTCTGTTTTAAAAATGCATTTTTATTTTGTACAATATAATATAAATGGGTGTACTTAAATAAATAGTAATATAGAAGAATCTTGATTTACTCGTACTTATACTTCATGGCAGGGTTATTATATTGTTTAGCTGAAACAAAATATTTTTAGTTAATATCTTCCTACTAAAAAAATATCTTTTATTGTAAAATTAATAAAAAACTAAATTGAATGAAAATACTCTAATGGAAACAGAGTGTCTTAATACTTTCTCAGGTTCCCTCTACCTAATATTATATTCTTTTTCCTGAATAAAAATGTTAAACAGGGCCATCTATCGAGGATTCCATGTACTATGTAGAAAAATTGTCTTAATATGTATTACGAGCTTACAAATTTATTACACAGATGGAGCTTATAAATTTTTAAATAAACAAGTTTCACGATCTCAATTTAGGTTGTTGCATTTCTTTCTCAATATAGGTTTCTTTTAAATACTATAATTAAAATTATGTAATAGCTAAAATTATATTTGCTTAGTTGTTTAAATGTTATTAAAAAATTGTCAATTGTTGATGAGACTATCATGGCTCAGGGGCACAACACAATATTTAAGTTCGATTCCAACATGATTGTATGAAAGATTTAAAAAGATAAAAAAATATTTTAAAAAATTACATCAGTAAGGTTAAAGAATCAAATCTCACACATTCATTATTTGCCCACGTTTATCTTATTTATGAAAACTTAGTAACTTATCATAAATATACATAAATATCACTAAAATAACATAAAAATCAGATACTTGAGTCACCTTTTTAAATTCCTCCTCCCGTATCCCATACACTAAGTATGAGTATGAAAGGAAGTCACTATGGTTGGACACTAAGCGAAAAACAAGTGACTTGGCTCCAGGCTCTCCTCTGATCATTTCGAAGTCTATTTCTCCTTCCGAACTAACTGTTGCTGATACTTCTAAGTAAGATAGGACGTAGCCAGACTGAAAAATATTTATATGATATATATTTAATAGTTATTTAATAGGTCTTGAAAAAAGGCATTAAGTTCTGCCACTAAAAATGCAATGTCTAGAAAATAGAGTAAAACGTAGGGAAACGGAGTGCCTCAACACTAGCTTCCCTGTAACCTGTAGGCGGAGGGAACCTACTGTTGAACCGAATGCAATATACAATATTCATGTGTTTATCAGACTTTATGTTTTGTTGCGTTTTAAAGAACAAACGGATAGATCAATTTTGATTTGATAAAGCTAAAAAAAAACACAAAAAGAATACCGTTCCATCAAACACCTTTTATTTCAAGAACCACACCAGCTTCCACCCTTTCTACATAGAAAAAGCCTGGTATATATACACCAGGTTTTGCCCATATATTTGTTCCACTACATTCTTATCAATGATCCTCAAAACTAGCTCTAAGTGGGCTGTTAGAGGAACCTTTTGTCAGATGTTTTTGCTCTAATGAAGTACTTTTATCTGGCTGAGATCCGTTTAACCTTCCTTTCAGGCGTGAGCTGATTGGCTCAGTGGAGGCCAATTTCTTTTAATGTTAGTTAAGTTTGTTATATAAGTACCTACTAAAGGGCTTATAAGGGCTGGTAACGGATTTTTACTTAAAATAAAATTGCGTTTGATGAGGCCAGTCGTGGTACAGTGGCATAAGCGTTTCACTGTATGTGGGATTAATGGTTCTATTTCTGCTCGAGGACATGAAATATATAATATTTTAATTTCCTAGCTCTGGTAACGGTAACGGTACACAACGCGGCGATAAGTTCCGCCACTCCACGCGCAATGGCTCCAGAATTCGGCGGAAATTGAGAAACAGAAGTGTGAATTGAAACTGTGTGTCTTAACATTAGGTTACCAGGTTCCCTTTGCCTTACTTCGAAACTCAGCGTTTTAAAATAGGATACTTTCATTCTAAGGATATATTTTGTTATATGTGATTAGCTTTAACCTGCGGCTTCGCCAGCACGATCAAATGACATTAATTAAGTTTTATGCCCGGTGCACAACTCTGATCGCAGATCCAGTGGATTACATCGAAACCATTAATGTGATGTAATATAGTCTGTCTCGATAAATGGACTATTCGAAACAAAAATATTTTTTCATTACTTTCTCAAGACAGTCGTAGCGCAGAGGCACAAAGTGTGACTGTAAAATCGACTGATTGTGGGTTCAATCTCCACTCGAGGAACATTGAAATATTTATTTAATTTAAATTTATATTTTCACGCTCTGGTGTCGAGGCAAAGCACGGCGTTGAGTTCCGCCATCGATTTCGGCGGAAAGTGGGGAATGGAGTGTCTTACCATTAGGTTCCCTCTGCCTACCCTGATGTATGCGGGATAAAGCGTGAAGCTGATTTAATTTTAATTTAGTGTCTGAGGTTTACGCACCAAGCAAACTTTGACTCTTCAGCTTTATAATATTACTAGAGATATTTTGTTTACATTTTTATCTATATTAATATAATATAGCAAAAAACTTTTTGCTTGTGTGTATAAACGCTAAGATCTATGGAACTGGTCGAATTTACACTTTGGGGAAAGGAATGAATTTAATTTCCATGCTCTGGTGAAAAAACGAATTGAGTCGTTGAACTCTGACTTTCAACACGTAAAGAGAGGAACAGAAACACTAGGTTCCTTCTGCCTTCCCTGCAAAGCGAAACAATTTTGAAGCTTTAAAAATACTTATCGTACTTTGACTTTAGCAGTGACAGTGACGTAGAACGGATCGTAGTTATTCCTGTGGCGATATCTATCAGAACCACCGGTCATAGGGAGTGAATCTGAAAGTCACAAACACGTATTTACTAATAATATAATTATATATCATATATAATCTAATTAGGTAAAAAAAAAAAAACCGCTTTAATAAGAACACAAAGCGCGGCGTTGAGCTACGTATTGAAAGTTGGGCGAAATGTAATTATCGAAGTGTCTTAACACTAGAAAAATCATTCAATCTACCTACTTATTCAGAAATATGCGGGATATAGTGTGGAATTAAGAAGATAAGTGGCGGTGTTGTGTTCCGTCATCCTACACGGTATGTACCGTAGTGAAGAGTAGAGTGATTTACCACGAGGTTGCCGTATGATGCAAGAGATACGTTGATAAAGGGCAGACTGTTATCAATACAAGCGGTTTGTTGAATTTTTTGTAGTACAATTTTTGTACAATTAACTAAATTTTGCAGAAAAAGACTCCTGGAGACTGGTTTCAAAATTATATAATTTTTTAAACATTTTTAAAGTGTTATTCCACATTTTTAATACGTTTTCTAAATAAGTATTTATATAAATTTAATTTTGAGGCCAGTCTCCAGTATTCGGCGGTGGTGGTGAGGAGCAGAGTGTCTTAACACTAGACTCACTTTACATACTCTGCAACATGCGGGATACACTGTAATATTAATAAAATAGAATTTTCTACAAAAAATATTCTGTAAAGCTCTGGTTATATTATCTCAGATATTTTTAAGTATCTGAGAGAGCTATGGCAAAAGTGCCGCGTTAAGATCTACCAATCAATACACAATGTCTTGAACATAATTTCTCAATACTGCTATTTAGACATTGTAGTAGTATATCCTTGCAGTTTTGTTAATGTCTCTATTCGCTTATATTAAATATGATTCATCGAACCCACTATCCACATTTCATAAAGTATTAAAAATATAACATTGTTCTACTTACTCTCATATTCAATACCAACTTTGAACTTTTTAGTTTCAAAGTTCTGGGGATATCCCGAAACAGAATACACACAAAACACGCAAAATAATAATTTGAAATACATTTTTGTTGATTTACTACCGAAAGCAAATAGATACTGACACTGAGTATGTATTTTATCTCCTTATCGATCTGTTGAGATAAATAAATTCTTAAAACAAAATATAGAGGTTTTTATACACTCTCGTTTTGAAACAATATATGAATTTTAGATGTATATATTTTACTATTTTTTTCCTGCGGCCTTACCTGTGATAGAAACATGACACATTACATATATACGAATAGGTGAAGGGAATCTAGGAACCAAGTAGTAGTGGTAGTAGTTAAGACATTCCGTCTTTCAGGATTACATCTTAAGTAGCGGAACTCAACGATGCACGCAATTTGCAGAATTCAGTGGAAAATGGGGAACGAAGTGTCTTAACACTAGGTTCCCTCTGCCTACTCTGCTGTGAGCGGGATGCAGCGTGAAGCTGAAAAAAATATGTACAAAATAAATAACGATAGTGTGCGTCCACCACTGACAAACAAGATTATGAACCAAACAAGAAGCAAGAATGTAATGATTTCGAAACTAACGCCTTATCTTTGCAAGTTAACGATAAGAGGCTTAAACTGAGAAAATTTATGGCGTAAAAGGTATTTTTGGCGCAATTTTGCTTTACCAGGTTAGTATACTTTTATATATCTTTTTCTAGTTATTTTCTTTTTAGATGCTTTGTTCCACACTTTCCGCCAAATTCGAACGCAATGCGTGCTTTGCAGGAATCGAACCCACAACCGTCGCGCTTACAGTCATATGATTGTGGACACAAGTATACGACTACGCCACGATGGATCTATAATCTACTAAGTATTTACATACTTATATTAGATAGGTAAGTACATATAGACAGTATTAAGTGTTTATGTTCTCCGTGCTCCATAATAGTAGCTTCCTTCCTGTCTGGTTAGACAGAGGAAGACTAGTGCCAAGATCTCGAAAAGTGCGTGAAAAAATGTAAAGCTGCTTTCATTAGGGTTCCAGACTCAATTGGTCAATCGGGACCCTATTACTAAGACTCCGCTATCTGTCTGCTTATCTGTCACCAGGTGTATTTTATGAATAGTGGTAGTTAAACAGTTGAAATTTTGACATATGATGTATTTCTGTTGCCACTATAACAACAAATACTAAAAAACTGTACAAAATAAATATTTAAGGTTGCTCCTATACAGCTAACGCGATTTTTTGTCCTTTTTATAAATAATGGTACGGAACTCTTAGAGCGCTAGTCAGACTCGCACTTGGTCGGTTTTTTTATAAATATGCATGTGTTTTAATGTACATATGTACATACTTACCTATGTATGCAGGTAAAAACAATACTGACGGAAAATAACTGATTTATCAAGAATATTTAAGACTATTGAAATGAATCCGATCGATATTGAGTAAAGATTTTACCATTGTCATAGATGCATCCACTTCAGAACGTTTCTTTCAAATTCAAGTCTTAAGAAATTGAAATGGGATGTCAATTTTTCAGCAGAAGAAGGAACATTCTGAAGGTATTCCATGTTTAGTGGTGGAACTCAACGCCGCGCTTTGCCTCGATACCAAAGCAAATAAATAAGATTATTGAATAATTGATTTCCCAGAGCGGAAGTCGAATTCAAATCCTGTAACTTATATATTTACATAATAATTTATATACAGAACTAAACATTCAACATTAAGGGGACTTTACACTATATGCTCTGCATATTTCACAAATATGGCAGGATTTTTTATACTTTGCATGCTCCCTTTTAGGGTTCCGTACCTTGAAAGAAAAAATGGACCTTATTTTTGGTCGTTGGTCTCTATGTCTCTCCGTCTGTGGATGCTGTTTTTCTCAAGAACACGTGGATATAGCAAGCTGAAATTAACATATTAACAGATCTATAGTCCCTTGAAGCCCAAGAAAAATTAAGCTTCAAAATCAACGCAATGTTGCTTTTTTGTTGTACTCTTTCGTATGCAGTAGCTCTCGTTGACCTAAAATGATGAAATAAGTAGTACACAAAAGAAAACATCCGAAAAATGATAATGCATAAGTATATTGGGAACGGAGTGTCTCAACACTAGGTTCCTACGTTTCTATCCTGTTGTGTGCGGAATAAAGCGTAAAGCTATAAAAAAGAATATCGCAGAAAAATAAAAACAAGTATTTTCCTTACTTTATTTGATTTTTATGCATATGCTCGTAAATTTAACCATCACTAAATGGGTACAGAACCTTCGATATGGCAAGACTGACTGGCTTTTAACCGGATTTTTAAGACATTTGACTATCTATTTATATGTATGATATTTTTATTAACAAATCGTATTTAGACCCCTGCAAAGTATATGGCTATTACGAGATTACCATAAAAAGTACATTTTTAAGACATTATATGTTATTATTACCTCGCTAAAAGTAAAATTTAAATATTTGAGAAAAGTTAGAGAGCACGATGCTACTGACTCTTGAGTCCCAGCGGTAGTCTAAAGCTTGTTGACTAGCGATTCTAATAAGATTAAATACTCGTATAGCTTCTCGCTATATCTCTCATATAGCAAGGTAGGCAGAGGGAACCTAATATTAAACCATTCCCTATCCCACGTACTTTTTGTCTAAATTTTGTGGCATTCCAAGTTGAGTTGAAAATAACTTCTTCCCCAAATGGGAACGAACCCACAACCATCGCGTGTACAGTGAGACACCGGCTGCGCCGAGACGGCCACATTAATAGATTTGTTTCGGCGCAGCGGCAAGAGGTGTGACTGTAAAACCGACTAATTGTGGGTTCGATCCCTACTCGAGTAGATGAAATATTTACTTAAATTTATATTTCCATTTCTTCGCTCTGGTGTCGAGGTTAAGCTCGGCGTTGAGTACTACCACTCAACAAGATTAACGTATATGTATTAGATTTAAAAAAAATCTAATACATATACGTTTAGTACACTTTTCCCCCTAACCCTCTTCCCGGTATCAACGCTAGGGGACTATTCCACGCGACAGAACTTTCATAACGGCGTATTATATGGCACTTTTAGTTATTTTACCAACTAATGCTCACGATTTCCCTGTTTTGTTGGTATATTTATAATAATATTCTGTGACAGTCTCGTACCTGCATTTTTAGAATACAAATCTGAATTATAAAATTGTTTAGGATTAATGGAATATTTTATGTTAATTCTTGCGTTCTGATATCTAGATTTAGCCGATGTTCTCGTATGTTTCGAGAATTGGGGCGGAAAGTAGGTATGTGCGAGCTACAGTTCAAAGCTTATTTTTTTTCTTATGATTTCATATTGGACTCAAAAATAGATGTTTTGCCAAATGTTTAAGACATTGGTTAAAAAAATATTTCAATATGTAAATAGCACCGAGATTTATAATGTCTCGTGTTCTTTTGTTTTTTCTTAGCTTCGCGCCGTTTCCTGCGTAAAACAGGGTACGCAGGGAGACCTAGTTTTAAGACACTACTTACAACGGCAAAATTTTCGAGACATTGCCATTGTTTGTTATCATAGGAAGGAAATGAAAAAAGCACATTCTTCGACTTGCAATCGAATTCTCAACCATATTATTACAAATATAAGTAATTGATTACAAATATAAGTTTATAACGAAGGCAGAATATCTAGAATTGTTGTTTTAATTGAATAATATTAAATGTTTTTTTTTTCAGCTTCACGCTGTATCCCGCATACAGCAGGGTAGGCAGAGGGAACCTGGTGTTAAGACACTCCGTTCCCCACTTTCTGCCGAATTCTGGAGGCATTCGTGATGAGTGGCAGAACTCAACGCCGCGCTTAACCTCGACACCAGAGCGAAGAAATTGAAATATAAATTTAAGTAAATATTTCATCTCCTCGAGTGGGGATCGAACCCACAACCAGTCGGTTTTACAGACACACTTCGTGCTGCTGCGCCACTACTGGTCTCAAAAAGGAACATTTAATAGTATTAAATGTTATTTAATACTATTAAATGTTCCTTTTATTGTAAAGACAGATGACACAGCGAGAGAGTGTTTGACTGTTAACGTCATGATTGTAGGTTCGTTCCCTATTCGGGGGAAAGCAATATTTTCATTTGCCCTTTCTGGAAACCTAGAAGCGCGTTAAGTTCTTCCTCTCAATATGCAATGTCTGGAAAAATTGGATGGATGGAGTATTCTAACACTAGGTTCCCCCTGCCTATCGTATTATATTAAGGATAGAAATTGAAGCTCATTAAACTGGAACTTGTATCTCGCATATCCGATAAGATACTTTCGTTTCCTACTCTCAGCTGAAATTTCGAGGCATCGCATTGAGTGGCGCAACTTAACGCCACGCTTTGTCTTTTAATAGAGCGGGAAATAAAAATATTGAATATTTCATTTCTCCAAGTAGGCCGAACCCACAACCAGTCGCTTACAGTCCCAAGTTCGTGGCGTTGGTTGGTAAAATGCGAAATGTCTCGAAAATGACGCGGCCAGTGTTGAACGCCGCCGTCTTAATATTAAGTTTCCTTTTAATTGCTCTATATGGGAGATACAGAATGAAACTTAAAAAATATATACGTACAATACGTATGTACAATATTAAATTACATATTTTAATCAGCCTTAGGAGGTTTAAATTCTATATATATTGTTCTCGACATTCCATAACGGAAAACGGGTTTAATTAGAAAATGATAATGGAAAAATCTAAGGCTTCCTTCCTATTGTTAGAAATATTTCATTTCAGTTTGATTCTTGACTCAAATGAGAGATTACTGTAATATTACAGTATTATTGTTTTTTTATGTTTACGCTGTTTTCCGCACTTAGCAGAGTAGGAAGAGGGTGTTTGGGAACCTAGTGTTAAGACAATACGTTCCTATTGAGACACTGCTCCATTTTACACACACTCCTTTCTCATTAGGACCGATCTCCACTTTTCATCGAATTTACAGAGTAACCAGAGCGAGGAGGAGGAGGAGCGAGCTGTTCTATAAATAGTGTTGTAGTAACATTTTCTTCAGCTATAATGCAGTGAATGTAAATTTGTATTTAAATTAAATTGAACCCACAATCATCGATTGTATTCACATACAAAGGCGTCAATTTACAATGAATTATAGGCTAGGTTTGGTTGTATCAAAGACCCACTGAAGCTTTGCAGTTTGCTTGGCTTATTTTTTGATAAGGATTAGGTATATACCAGGCCAGTTCGAAGTAAAACGCGATAGGTTGTCGGTTCTATTTCCACTCGAGGAAATGAAATATTTAGTATTTTAATTTTTATCGCTCTGGTAATAAATTAAGCGCGGCGTTAAGTTTCACAACTCAACACCCAAGGCACGGATTCAATAGAAAGTGGAGTACTAGGTCCTCAGGTTCTGCATACCCTGCTATGTGAATCTGAATACAAATATATATATATATATATATATATATATATATATATATATATATATATATATACATGTTCAGACATATATTAAGTGAATTACTAAATGAAAATTACAATAATATTACTGCACTATCAAGTAGTAGTATACCTAATGTTTTTGTTAAATGCTACGATTTTCCGTTCGATTCTCACTGGCATTTAGGGGAAATGAACTATTTTCATTTCCTCGCTCTGGTATCCGATTAAACTGCGGTGTTGTGTTCCGTGTATTAAGTACACAATGTCTCAAAAATTAGGACATTCCATCCGCCCAATTTTCTTTCCGCCCAAATTTCCGCCGTATTTTCAAGGCACTGCGTGAGTTAAGTTTCGGAACACTATGCCACGCTTTTTTTGTGCCAGAGCAAAGAAACGAAAATATTTAATCAACAATAACGCACATAAATAAAAATATTGTCTCAAAAAATAGAACTCACAACCACCGTTACCTAAACTATTTACAACTACGTCACACAACAAAAATTCGCTTCGCTTTAAAATTTCTTCCTAAAAACATAATAAATTTCAATATAATAAATTGTAGAATAGATAAGGGGACTTCGTACTAAGCTTTTAATGTAGCTTTTGCTTCATAACCGCAATTTTTGTTAATGGTTATTACACGAACTACATGCTTTACTTCACAGTTCACCCTCTAATCGTGTGAGGTAAAATGTCCACTATAATTTATAAAAAATAATTAACTTTGTTGTCAAAGTGAAATTTTAGCTGTCTTCTATGTAGAGTCACACAGCTTTTAAATAATTTCAATAAAACATAAATTAAGTTTTTATTAAACATTTTTAAAGTGTTAATCCACACTTAGGAAAGAAAAATACTTATTAAAAAAAATGTAAAAAAAATATGTATAAATAGCATTCTCTCTTGCCAGACGCCAATTCTTAGTAATTATTTTTGGGTAGGGGAAATTTGTAAAAATCTTCCTACAGAGATATTAACAATATAAATAAGTTGTAACAAGCGGTTAAGAATTTCGACGTAGCTCGATGAAAACGTCTGGCTTAGTTGGTCAGAGCTTGAATGGTTAGCAAAGAGGCGCAGGTTCCAATCCCCCACTATGTTCAAATTTTTATACGTTTTCTCAATAAGTATTTTTGAAATTATTTGATATATTTATTTCTCCGCTCTCGTGTCGAGGTGAAATCGCGGAGTTAAGTTCAAGAGAGAAGAAACATAATACAAACCATTCTTTGCTATGATTTAAACTAAACAAAAACTTGTACAATATAAATAAAATTTTAACAAAAAACAAACCGATTTCAAAGAAACTAAAGAGTATGAAATAAATTTACTTAACATAAAGCAATACTATTGCTTTATGTTATGTAAATTTATTTTATCCAATATCCAAGTGCAACAAACTGTCTTAGTAATTTAATATTGTAGTAAGTTAGTAAGTTTTTTACAAAATCATAGTACTATTGCTTTATGTTCCTCTTACCGAGGAAGGCTATATTGCATCACAGGGCTGATCTGAAGCCAGTCGTGGCGTGACTGTAAAATCGACTGGTTATGGGTTCGATTCCCACTCGAGGAAGTAAAATATTTACTTAAATTTATATTTTCATTTCTCCGCTCTGGTGTCGTGGTGGTGTAAAGTTCCGCCACTTATGCAATGCATCCAAAATTCGGGGAACGGCGTGTCTTAACACTAGGTTCACCCTTCCTACCCTGCTGTGTGCGGGATACAGTGTAAAGGTGAAAAAAAAATTAAATCCTTTGATGTATTACTGTACCTACCTCTGACCCTTATTTATTTCCATTGACCCCACAGGCAAAGCTGCAAAAAGCTAGTATATTAAAATAAAGAAAAATCAGGACACAAGTGAACTTCGAGCTATAAATAGTTAAACAGATTTCGATTCGATTCAGCATATGAATAATACATAAGTAAATCAAAAGGCAAATGTATGAAATATTCACTGACCGATCCGAGACGCGCTGATGCTGGTGTCTCGCGTGGATGTGACAGATAGCTGGTGGCAGATAGCAGCAGACATTGGTTTGTATAGTAATCATTTGGTTTCCTTATAGGGATAAAATTATTTGTTTGGATTATTTTGGCGTTTTTTTTACTTAGCTAAGTGTCAAGACACTCCGTTTTCTACATTCGAATGCGACAGTATAGTATTCATCGTGTTACCCGGAAATAGAATGGTAGAAACTCAGTGTTAAGACATTCCGTTCTCTACTTTTCACTCAATTGAGAATCAAACTTACAATCATCGTTTACAGACAGCTTTGCCTGTGCTCCAAGGTACGTTTTTTAAATTCAAATACGGAAAACGCAAATGACAAAAACGCCACATCCACCGAAGCACATCATTCTCCGAATTTATACATTGAAAAAATTAATGGTTTTTCATTAATATTATGTTAAAAATACTAACACTTTAATTAAATTTCGTTAAAAGTAACAAAATTTATAAATAATCTGTATAAAAGTGACAGATTTCTTTGATTCACTGCATGTTCAGACAAAGATAATATACTTATCGGGACAGTGCTAAGGCACTCCACTCTTCTTTTAATTACGATTTTTCGACTCTATTTAAATATTACTCCAAATGGAAATCGAACCGACAACCATAGCGCTTATAATCAGATACTGTCCCACTGCGTTACTTATAATATCCATGAAGTCAATAGAAGCAATTATATTGGCATCGTCACACAAACGTTTAAGTTCTCAATCTAGCGAAATTTTACTTCCTTTTAAAAATGTCAATAATATATCGCATCAGCTTAAAATTGATGTAATATATTATGACATGACCATTATTGAGGTCAGTTGTGGCCCCATCGCGCAAGCTTGTGGATAAAAAGTAAACGCAATAGGTTGTGGGTTCGATTCCCACTAAAAGAAATGCAATATTTGTATTTTTCAGTTCCTCTCTCTGGTAACGAGGCAAAGCGCGGAGTTGACTTCTGCCACTCGACACGCAATGCCTCGAGAACTCAGCGGAAAGTGGGGAAGCCCTTAACTAGGTTCCCAGCATCCTTCTATTTACCGTGTTAGAAGCGGGATTCAGCGTGAAATTAAAAAAAATACGAGAACCCACGATATAGATGACACATTTTATACGGTACACATGCAATACGGTATATCGTAATATCTAATAACATTTTTGGACAAATCACGCGTCCGACCCGCAAATAAGCAAAGCAAAAAGTATAGTAATGAGATAAATAAAGGAAGGAAGCTGACGTGGCGTAGCGGCACAGCGTCTGAATGCAAACTTGATAGTTCTGGGTTCAATTCCCACTCAGGGGTAAACATTTCTTTTATTATTATACCTTGCTGTGGTTACAAAATACAGCGCGGTTTCAGGCGCGATTTCCGCAATAATTAGACATTGTTTTGAAAATTAGGTGATGCGTGGAGAATGGAGTGTCCTACCAGTATGGTCTCTCTGTCTATGGCATATATGCGTGATAGAGCGTGAAGGTACAAAGAAAAAAAAAGGAAATTGTATATCATATAAGAAAAAAACATATCAACCTGAGAGACATCCACACACACACTCCTTTTTCATTAAGATCGTTCCCCATTTTCCGTCGAATTCTCGAGGCATTGCGTGTTGTGTGGCGGAACTCAACGCCGCGCTATGTCCCGTTACCAGGATTAAAAATATTTTACTAATAAAGTGCCACGCCTTGCCTTACTAGCCGTTGCAAAATAGTGCTGTAATAATAGTTTCAGAAGTGTCGCAGCGGAATATGATCTGAATATAAATGAAATATTTTTGGCAATCGTCACTTGTGGGAATGATTCTATCCTAGGGATATTATTTAATTATTTAACTTACTCTGGTAAAAAACGTGCGGCGTTAAGCTCTGCCACTCATCATACTACATCAGAAATATTAGATACTTAAAAAATGATGAGGAAAATCTTAAATTTTCTTGAACTATAATGTACTGAAAGTAACTTTACAACGTCCTTACTAAATGAAATTGAACCCACAATTATCGATTGCATTCACATACAAAGGCGTCAATTTGCAATGAATTGCAGGCTAGGTTTGGTTGTATCAAAGACCGACTGAAGTACTAATAGCTTTGTAGTTTGCTAGGCTTATTTTTCGATAAGTCTACATGTAAATGCGACTGTTGTCGGTTTGATTCTATTTTGGGGAAATTAATTATTTTCATTTCCTCGCTCTAGTCTCAAGACAAAGTGTAGTGTCCAGTATCCACAGCTACAGACGAACTCGAGGAGTTTTGGGAGAGCGTCAGAGACGTTCTAGGTAGTGTTAGTGGGAATAAAAAATGTATAATATGAATTAATTATAATAAGAATTGAAAATTTATAAATATATAAACGAATGGGTCGTAAATGCGCGAAGCGGTTACGAGAGAGTGCTAGGTCAGTATGTAGTGACAAGAGAATGAATGAATCTGGAAGGCTTATATAGGAAATTTCGTTTAGAAATTTAATTTGAAAATGTTTGTGGCAAACACAACGTTTGACCACAAAGTCACATATAAACATGGAAGCAAACGAAGGGAGAAGTACGATTTATTCCTGGTGGATCAGAATATTCGAAGCCAAGTTCAGAAGACGCCAGTGTTAAATGGTGTAAAAATAATGGTCTCAGCCTGAATGCGAATAAGACAAAGATTTTGGTATTTGAAAGAAATTAGGAAAGGACAGAATGCAAGACCAGTGTAAATGGTAAGACATTGGAAGAAGTGAATGAAGTGGTACATTTGGGAAGTGTGTTTAGTACAGATAGATGATACGAGATGGATGTTTAAAGCCGTATTGCTGCAGGGTTAACGGAGCCTAAGCTGCAAAGCCGCATGTTTGGCCGTACACAATGCAGTGTTGGTACCGACGCTGTTATACGACAGAGATGTATGTTACAGAAGAAGAATAAAATATTTAATATCAAGATGCGATCTCTTCGTAGTATATACGGAGACAGCTTAGCTGATCGAATATAAAATGATAAGGTACACAGAATGGTAGGTTCTTGCGAGGATGTCACGGTGAGAATGAAGAAGAACGTGCTCAGCTGGTTTAGGCACGTCGAAGGAATGATTGACGAAAATCTAGCAAAAAAGATTTATGATGGAAAAGTGAGTTGTAAGACAGGTAAGGGGAGACGTCGGTTGACCTTCAAAAATACAGTATCAAAGATACTGGAGGAAAGCCACACGCAAATGATAAAATGGAGGAAGCGAAGGAAGTATGCAGAGACCTTAACATTTGGCGCTCCGTTCCCACTATACCCCGCTAGGGATACTAGAACTCGCACTCACCATAGTTATCCAATCCTATATATTCTATTTGCAATTAGGTGACATTAAACAAAATATCGCTTCGTTTTAAATAACATCATTAAATCATAATAATAAATTTCAACATAATAAATTGTAAAATAGATATGGAGTCTTCCTATTAAGCTTTTAATGTTGCTTTTGCTTCATAACCGCAATTTTCGTAAATGGTCATTAAACGAACTACGCGGGTACTACTTCACGGTTCACCCTCTAATCGTGTGAGGTAGAATGTCAGCGATATTTAACGTAAAATATTAATTAACTTTGTTGTCAAAGTGAAATTTTAGCTGTCTTGTACGTAGAGTCGACAGAGCAGATGTAGATAGAGAGGGAAACCGCTTTTAAATATTTTCAAGTAAAATTCTAACTACTGTGTCTCGTATAGCCCATCGTGGCTCAGTGGTACAGCGCGGCATGTGACTGTGTGAGCGGCGCAAATCTGAAGGTTGTGGATTCGATTCCCATTAATGGGTATGGATTATTTAATATTATTTAACAAAATGAAATTCTTAATCTGGTAACAAGACAAATAGCTACGTTGAGTTATACCACTTAACAAGTAATATTTCGAATTCGAAGAACGAAGTATCTTGACACTAGATTATCTTTGCTTATTTGCTGCAATAAGCGGTAAGGCGGAAGTAGCATGTTTAAAAGTCGTACAGTCCACACAAACGAAGTTGCGGGCAGCGACTAGTTTGTAATTTTGTTCTAATTGCTGGTATACTAAATACAATAACTACTACAACTTTTACTACTTTTTATGATATTTCCGTTCCCCACTTTCCAACAAATTCTGGAGGTATTGCGTGCTGAATGTCGGGACGAGAAAATGAAAATAATAACATTTCGTTTTCTCGAGTGGGAATCGAACCTACAATCTATCACATTCACAGACGCACGCGTGTACTCCTATAGCACGTTTGGCCTTAAGAATTACATTCTAGTTTGAATGGAACCTGCCTCAGGAACTACTATCTGTTTTGAATAGAAAAAATATATTTTTTTGTTGAATAGTCCATTCACCGAGGAAGGTTATATTGCACTACGGTAATAACTTCGATGTAGCCTACTGTACTTGCCTGCTGAGCTCTAACTCTTACTTATTTCCATTGACCCCGCAGGCAAAGCTGAATGTAGAAGCTAGTATATTAAAATAAAGAAAAATCAGAACAAAAGTGAACTTCGAGCTATAAATAGTTAAACAGATTTCGATTCGATTCAGCATATGAATAATACATAAGTAAATCAAAAGGCAAATGTATAAAATATTCACTGACCGATCCGAGACGCGCTGATGCTGGTGTCTCGCGTGGATGTGTAAGGTAGCTGGTGGAAGCATTGGTTTGTGTTTCGAGATTCTACTGAAGGTAAATAGTTTGGTTTTTTGAATGTGAAATATATATTTTATGGATTATTTTGGTGTCCTGATAGAGTACCTAGTGACAAGACACTCTGTTTTCTTCTTACAATCTGAATTAGTAGAGTCTTCATCGTGTTTATAGTAAAATAGCAGGTTAGGAAGTCCACTGTCAAGACAGTCTATTCTCTACTTTTTTCCGAATATTCGAGATATTTCGTACTGTTTTGTTACCAGAGCGAGAAAATAAAAATAATTCATTCTCTCGAATGAGAATCAAACCCTCAACCATCGTTTACAGCCAGACGCTTTGCCAGTGCTCCCAGGGGCGTTTTTTGAATTTAAATGGGAATTTTGGAACCTTACAAAGACACCATACCTAAAATTATAAATTTATAACAATAAATTTTCTGAATATGTGAAAATTATCAAAATCTTACTATAAAATTTCACCCAAAACAACAAAGTTATTAAATAATTTATATTAAAGTAACAGTATTCTCTGGTTCTACGGATGCGGCAGTTTAGGCAAAAATAGTATAACTATTAGAACAGTGTACTCCACTGTTTAGAGGCCATAAGTGTGACTGTAAAATCGACTGGTTGTGGGTTCGATCCCCACTCGAGGAGATGAAATATTTACTTAAATTTATATTTCCACTTCTTCGCTCTGGTGTCGGGGCAAAGCGCGGCGTTGAGTTCTGCCACCTAACACGCAATGCCTCCAGAATTCGGCAGAAAGTGGGGAACAGAGTGTCTTAACACTAGGTTCCCTCTGCCTACCCAGCTGTGTGCGGGATACAGCGTGAAGCTGATTATAACAGTGTAAAGAAACATCATTCTTCTCTATCCTACGCAAAATTCAAATTGTTCAAGTCTATTAAAATATTACGCCAAATGAAAATCGAACTGATAACCATCTCGTCCCACGTTACTTATATTATATCTATGAAGTCGATAGAAGCAATGATACTGGCATCATCAGCTCGCAGTTGCATGGAAAAGACGTGACAAAAAGATTAATGGAATGTGTGTTGGTCACATCAAAGTTCAAGGTTTTTTCCTAACGCACAGTATCTCTAAAGAGAACGAAGATTGTAAGAGAGCATGAGCGAGCGTTAGAAGTGCGGCGTTGTGTTCCGTCACTCAATTCGCAATATCTTGAAAATTCGTCGAGAAGTCGTTAAGTCTTAAATTAGGTTCTCAGCTTCCTTCTGTTTACCATGCTAGAAGTTGGATTCAGAGTGAAGTAAAAAAAAACCTCGCTGTGCTAACAAGACACGGCTCAGCGTTCAATTCCGCCTTTGAACATAGAAAATATCGAAGCACAGTTCGTCCAAAATTTAAAATATAATTAAAAAATAAAAACCAAAGTAGCCTATTTTGACATAAAAAAGTATTAGCTTTTGAAAATAGTAAGAGAATATACCTTGCCGTAACGTATCGACACCACGTTTGACTGTAAAGTCGACGGTTCTGGATTCGATTCCCTACTCAGGGGCATGTGCTATTTTCATTTCCTCGCTGTGGTAACAAGATAAACCGCAACGTTGACTTCCACAATACTCATACATTGTGTTAAACATTGTGCAATGCATGGAGAATAGAGTGTCTTAACTCTATGTTCTCTGCGGGATAGAGGGTGAAGCTACAAAGAAAGAAAAAAAAAAGAAAATTGTATATCATATAAGAAAAAACACATCAACCTGAGAGGCGCAGTGCAGTCCGCTCAGTCTACAGGTGGGGGGTGCCCGCAGCTTCAGTACCAAGCCGACCTTCGTCGGGGACGGTCGCGCCTTCGAATCCGGGTCGACGTAAACAATATTAGTGTGTAGTGCATCGTAATGTGATCCCTGTGCTGTGTCAGTTAAATAAATGATTGTCGATATCTATGATTTATAGTAATGGATGGAGAAAATCGTATCATTTTAAACGTTGGTGGCATAAGGTAGAGTTCGTTTTTCAGTCATTTTTACGGAAAATTGTTTAAAATATTGAGGAATTTGAGATTATTTACATTTTGGTTACAATTATTGATAGTTAGTATGGTTTTGAACAAAAAAATCTATTGTATTTTACTTTATTTTAATTTAATTTTAAATCTAATTTTCTATGATCAGCGAATAATAGAGCTTTAGAGCTTTATTTGTTTAATATGTTTTTAAATTCTGGTAAGAGGTCACTTCCACCACTCAACACGCAATGCCATGAAAATTCAGTGGAAAGCCGGGAACGCAGTGTACACTAGGTTCCCTCTGTCTACACGGCAGACAGCAGTCTGCGGGATACGGCGTGAAGCTGTTTCTTAACAAAATTTATACTGTATACTAATAAATATTAAAGAAATTACACTGTACTGTAAGTTAAGTACTTGTTAGAACAAATACTGTAGACTGTCTAAATTTTAGAACAACATTTACTTTAAATTATTGTTATAGCATTTATATTTCCAATAAGAAATAAAAAGATAATTTTCTTTCACTACTGTAAGTCTTATATTCTGTTTTTAATATTAATATATTATATATATGTACTAGTTGTAGCCCTCAATTTTGTCTACAATTTAAGTTTATTTTAAAATTTTGTGTCTTCGCGTTTTCTTAAGAATTTCGAGATATCTATCCTCAGTGATCCCCTACACTCCATTACCAACCTACATTTCATGTTTGTCAAGTTTCTAAGCACAAGTTAAATATGAGAGACTTTTTTTTGTAATACAGCTTCACACTGTATCCCGCACATAGCAGGGTAGCCAGTTGAGACCTAGTGTTAAGACACTCCGTTCCCCACGCATCCATTGAATGGCGTGTTGAGGAGCGGAAATCAATGTCGGGCTTTTGAATTGGTGCCAGAGCTAAGAAATAAAAATATTAATATATAATTCATTCCATCGAGTGGGGATCGAATCCACAACCGTCGCGTTACAGTCACACTCTTGTGCCTCTGCGCCAAGATTGAAGTCACCGAATATTAAATACAAAAAAAATACAATTAATAATTAAAAAAATAATATTTATATCTATAATAATTTATTCTAGGATAAATAAGTTTCAAACAAAATTATTTAGAGTTAAATATTTTTCATACGAGACTAATTTAGTCTATTCGCGACGACGGACTACTGTGAAGTGTTAGAAACATAGGGTTTTCTAAAATATACATTATTCAAATTTACGCGACAGTTCCGGTTAAAAATTTCCATATAAACTGTGTGAACCATTCATTTCGTTGCTCTAGTAAAGAAGCAAAGTGCGGCTTTGATTCTCGTCACTCAACACGTAATGCCTCCAGAATTCGGCGGAAAGTGGAGAGCGGAGAGTCTTAACACTAGGTTTTCAGGTTCCCTCTACCGACCGTGCTATATGCGGGATACAGCGTGAAACTAAAAAAAAGTTTTAGTTAACCAAAAAAATTATACAGCGTAGCTCTAAACAGTAATTTAAATGAAAAATCACATGAATTTTAGCTTTTATTGTAGCGTTTCATTCGATTTATAGTGTCCGTGCTTTTTAAAAAAATTAAATGTTAAATTATTTATTTCACATAAATAATAAGCTACAAGCCAACCAAAACCTTAAAACTTATACATATTTATGTGGAAAAGAAATCTTTAGTATTTTCATTTCTACGATCTGGAATCGAGGTAACACGCGGCGTTGAGTTCCGCCACTTAATACGCCATGCCTCTAGAATTCTGCGGAAAGTAATTGCCCACTTTGCGCAGAACACGGAGTGTCTTTACACTAGGCTTCCTCTGCCGACAGTGATAAATGCGGGATACAGCGTGAAGCTAAAAAAACGATCACGTAATAAAACACAATAATTTTACAACTAGTGTGTAGCAGTAGTGTAAGAAATATATATTATTTATTATAAGGGGTATTTTACGCCCAGAAGGCATTCTATTACAAATTGACACCTCCCAGCCTTTGAAAAATTGAATCCAAAAATATCCTTTCTGTATGTCCCTAGAGTTCTTACTTAAATAATATTTTATTTGAATGTCACCTTGATAAAATTATTATGTTGATTTTCCTTTTGTTTTAAGGTTAAATAAATGTTTGACTGATTTTACTTTAAAGGACTGAGTGATTGTTGGTTTTTGAAAAAGGAAAAAAAACCGGAACCCTTATAGGATCACTTTGTTTACCCTCTGTCTGTTTGTCATTTATCTCCTATAAGGGTTCCCTTTTTCCTTTTGAGGTAGGGAACCCTAGAAACAAAAACCAACCATCAAATATTTAGGTGTATCCATTGTAGCACGGAAAAATCAAGCTTCTAAATCAAAAGCTACGAGCGTTTACGCATCGTTTTTGCTGCATTTTGTATGAAATTCGCTGCAAAATCAAAATCTATAGAGTACTTCCAGTGTAGAGACCTACATCCAAATTTGGCTCGAAGTGAGAAACTTTGCAAATTTAAATTTGTTAACTTTTGTAAATTGTACCGCTGACATACAATCCTGAAATCGGTACAGAAAAGAAAAAGGAAAAGGTAGGCAGAGGGAACCTAGTGTTAAGACACTCCGTTCCACACTTTTCATCTATTTTTGGAGGCATTGCGTGTTGAGTAGCGGAAATTAACGCCGCGCTTTGTCTTGACGCCAAAGTGAAGAAATGAAAATATATGTATGTAAATAAATATTTTATTTCCTCTTCTAAATTATAAATCTACACTTAGTAAAGAAAAATACTTTTTTTGATTATGTATAAAAAAAAATAACGAGCAGGATATGTACACGCGACTCTTGGAAGCCATCCAAGCGGACTAACCACTAAGCCATACGTTCTCATCTAATTACAAGAATTCTACATAGATATTTACCTAAGTGGTAAGAAACGTATAAGAATTTAAATTTAGCTTGATGACAATGTATGGCTTAGTGGTCGGAGTGATATATTGTATGGCGATAAATATTTTGATGTACAGTACGGCGATTAAGACCGCAGGTGATAGCTAATCATGTTATAATTATGCAATACATTATATTAAGAGCCCTCCATCCCTATACATATAAAAAAACAGCTTCACGCTGAATCCCGCACACAGCAGGATAGGCAGAGGCTAGTGTTAAGACACTCCGTTCCCCACTTTCTGCTGAATTTTGGAGGCATTGCATGTTGAGTGGCAGAACTCAACGCCGCGCTTTGCCAGACACCAGAGCGAAGAAATGGAAATATAAATTAAAGTAAATATTTCATCTCCTTGAGTGCACAACCAGTCGGTTTTACAGTCACTCTTTGTTCTGCTGCGCCACGACTGGCCTCTACATATAATAAAATTATAACTGATTGCTGTCTGTATATAGAAAATATATGATTAAACCTATTATTCGTTGCATTTATCGATGCATAATAATAGAAACCAACACAATTCATTTTTAACACTTTTGTCTGTCTGTGCGTTTGTGCGCGCCCATTTCGGTAACGGTTAAACCGAATTAGATGTTGTTTTCACTTTTGAAATTTGGGCAACATCCCTTAACATTTACAATCTGTTTTATTTAAAAATAAATATGTTTTATTGAATTGACTGAAATTATCGTTTTTAATGTATATTCTAATTAGTTTATTGCCTTTAATGATAGACTTATAAGAACACGTAAATTAATATAGATTAGTATTTGAATAATTGTATAGTTCAAGCGGGCGAAGCTGCGAGTGGGGCTAGTGTATAATATAATATGTTTAAAATGAGCGCTTCTTTCGTCTAAATGTGGTATAAAAGCCTTAGTTAATTGCAATCATCCCTCACCGTCCCCTACGTGCATCAGACGTAGATTAGTGGGTATACGTGAGATGAAAACTAAGTAAGATATATGATGTCATATATGTACATAAGTATGTATTTGTGTAGTAAATGTGTATGAAATATCATCTAGGTGCAGTGGTACAGTGTCTGGTTCTACAGGATTGTTGTGGGTTCGATTTGTCCGGAATGATTATATTTTAAAATATTTTGTTTCTTTCGGTCCGACTAGTTGTTAAAAAATTCAGGACAAGTGCGAGTCAGGCTCGCCCACCGAGGGTTCCGTACAAAAAATGGAGATCTCACTTGAACTAACGGCTTTAATACCAAATTTTGCCTCCTTTTAAAGCTATTGTTTTTTAGGACTTAACCACAGATGTATAGTTTTCAATTTTTTTCTTGAACTAGTACTATCTGTATCTACAGGCTAGCTAGCTAGCTGTCAAATTTCATCATTCTAGGTCAACCGGAAGTACCCTATGAATATTGATTCCCTTTATAGTGTTCTGCTATATAAACGGCATATAGTATATTTATTTTCTAAGTAAATAGAGAAAAATGTTTTTATCAGGAAATCAAGGGACTGTAGATATGAGTATACGGTTTGAATTTTAACTTGATATCTCCAAGCGTTCCTGAGATAAAGAGTCTTGACAGACACATAGACAGACAGATGGACAATAGAGTGATCTTATAAGGGTTCCTTTTTTCCTTAAAAAGTACGGAACCCTTAAAAGCAGATGGAACCTTGTGACACACTATTTAGCATTTATTTTACGTTTTTAATATGAATATTATCAAGCCTAGACTAACTTGAAGTGATTTAGGCGTAGCGGCACAGTATTTGGCTGTAAAGATGATTGTTGTGGGTTCGATTCTGACTCTGGGGAATTTATTATTTCTCTTTCTGGGAACAAGACAAAGGCAACAAAAAATTCCGCCACTTGAAGGGCAAACTCGATAATTGAATGGTGCGTGGCCCGTGGGTAACCCCAGCTTAATAGATACAGCAAAAAAATAATAATTTAAGCAACTCCTAAAAGTTATCAAAAAAGTTTCGTCATATTCTTTATAAATGTTAAAGTTATAAGAATTTTAATACTGCGAAAAAAAGAGTAAAGTGTTAAATAGAACGAGTTGTACAATAGTGACAACTGCTTTCTAATCAGCTTAGTCGTATCTAAAATTGTCACACAAGAGCACTAACAAACAAACAAATTAAAAAAAAATCATGAATATATAGAAATCATCATCATGTTAGTCTTTCGACGCCCACTGTTGGACATTGTATGTATGCCATTGTACAGACAGAAAATCAAATCAGCTTCACGATGTATCCCGCACACAGCAGGGTAGGCAGAGGGAACCTAGTGTAGACACTGCGCTCCCCACTTTCTGCCGAATTCTGGAGGCGTTGCGTGTTGAGTGGCAGAACTCAACGCCGCGCTTAACCTCGACACCAGAGCGAGGAAATGGAAATATAAATTTAAGTAAATATTTCATCTCCTCGAGTGGGGATCGAACCCACAACCAGTCGGTTTTACAGTCACACTTCGTGCCGCTGCGCCATCACTGGCCTCATTGTACAGACAGGAACGGCGTATTTAAACATTAGGCTCTTTCTGCGTATCTTGCTTAAGAGAAAAATAAAAATATATATCTGTTTTAAGCCAACTATAAAAAAATATGTGATCAAACTAAAAGAAATATTTAAAAAGGTATATTTAAAAAAAAAACCAACAGCCCACATCTTAGCTCGGGTCTGGTAGAGTCGAGACTGGAGTCAATGTGACGTGAAACCGAATATTAAACGAGGCAGCGAACAACGTAAATAATCTTTATACTGTAAATACAGGGATTTCCACTACTATTTTTTGAATAGTAAGATAGCAATATATATATATATATATATATATATATATATATATATATATATATATATATATATATATATATATATATATATATATATATATATATATATATATATATATATATATATATATATATAATTTTGTGAGGATTGCAAACGAGACGATTGTGGATTCGATTTGATAATGATTTTCACTTTCTCGCTAAGACAACAAAACAAAGGGTGACATTAAGTTCTACCACTCAACATGCAACATCTTGTAAAGTGGTTAACAAAGTGCCTTAATACAAGGGTTCCTCGACCTGCGATACGCAGGGACACAAGCGGGCAACGCATAAGCGCGCAAACGCGCAAGTTAACATGACGCTCGTGGGTTCGAGTCCCACTTGTGGGGATAAAATCTAAAATATTTTTATTTCATAGCTCTGGTAACGGCGAAGCGCGGCGTTGAGTTGTGCTACTCAACAGGCACTAAACAATTCGACGGAAATGGGGAACCTAAGTGGCCTAAAACTACGTTCCAAAGTTCCCTCTGCCAACCCTGCTATATATATAAAAGTAAATAATAATAATTATAATGATTGCCTTATACGGTTCATATGAGGCATAATCATAGCTCAAGTTTTCCAAAATACCATGAAAATAAATTATAGGGTACATTTTTTTTGTTTTTCCAAGTATTATATATTCTGCTCGCGAAATAACTACCTTGTTTTGGTTTTCTTTCCGTTTCGCATATTTGAATTAAAAGTACCTGCTGTGAAATTGTTTCCTCGAGTTTATTATTAACTTGGAACAGTATTGATGTTCCTTTTAAGAGGATGCCGCGCCATGCTTTCGGAATAACAGCTGTAACTGATATCCCAAACACCTTTTAAAATATTACTTAATATTTAATGCCTCGGCTCGTGATGTGTCTAGTGGTTAGAACTCTTTATAGTTGTGATCGTGAAGAACCCAAAATCTTTTAGAGATTCAGATGAAGCAGTGTTAAAAATTTCATATTATGCCATTAGAAGGTATCGCTTTAATAAGATATTTGCCATCAGAAGTTGTTCTTGTGTCAGTTATTTAGATAATTGTAGACTCGGCAATATAACATTGTCATAACTCGAAGCTCGTCCGAAGATAAGCCAAGAGCGCGTCCTATCTTCCCCTCCACTATAACTGCGAACTAGTTATAATAAGAGGAAGAAAGAGTACGGGCCCCTCCCCGCCCTACACCGTGAGTTCCGACCAGACCGTGGCTTTACAGTCATCGTTGAACCCTCCGGGACGTTTGTGTGTGATCTTTCCGAAGGTACTTGTTACTCTTGTTTTTATTAAGATTGTATTAGAATAGTGATTCGTGATGTTCATTGATTTGTGAGATCAATATAAGTCGTTGGAACGAACGCACTACCGCTAGGCGGCCGATATGTTAAATAAACGCACGGCACACACCCCACAGTCGTTTATTTAGGCAAAAAAAATATATAAATTGAATAGGTTTAAAATATTAAACTAAATTACTACTACTTTACCTAGTAACCAGAGCGCTTAGCGCTTAGCTTAACTTAGCTTCACACTTTATCCCTAGTGGGTTAGTCAGGGAGAACGGAGCGCTAAACGCTACGGTTTCCACATACCTCTTTCGCCTCGTCCTGTCATCAACCTCTTCATACATGCCCACCGGGAGATCCTCGTGCTTTTTACGTGTATCTTTGATACAGTGTTTTCGAAGGTCAACCTAGGGCTCCCCCTACCTCTCTTACCACTCACTTTTCCATCATATTTTTTTTTTGCCATTCTTTCATCACTCCTTCGTTCGACGTGCCCAAACCAGCTGAACACGTTCTTCTTTATTCTCATCGTGACATCCTCGCTAGTATCTACCATTCTGTGTTTCTCTACATTGCGGGTTCGATCAGCTAAGCTGACTCTGCATATTCTAATTCAAATTCAAATTCAAATAATTTTATTCAAAATAAGAAGTTACATGCTTCATTTTTTGAACGTCAAATAATTTACCACCAGTTCACTAAAGTTAATGCCTCAGACCTGAGAAGAACCGGCGCAAGAAACTCAGCAGGACCTATTTTTTTAAAATAAATTTATACAAATACATATTTAAATATTTGTGACAATGATACCTTTGAAACAGACC
>JAATLQ010009180.1:0-21670 GCA_013421005.1 Heliconius erato x Heliconius himera | reverse complement strand
ATCTCATATTATTTAAACCAATTATATTATATTATTTTATTTATATTCTTTTTTTTTACATTTTAGAGGCGGATAGTTCTTTTATTGATAAAAATCACGAAAATTAAACTAAATAATAAATTAATAATATCTTCTCAAAAACAACATACTTAAATTGTGAGATCTTTTTTTTTAAATATTGCTCCATGCAATCATCACTATTTTTATTTGTATTGGACTTTGTTTTGCTTCAATCTACTGTCTTTTTTACTTCAGCCAATATGATAGAATCAATCATCTCTTTCAAGGCCCATCCACCCGGCTCTTTCATAACTTATTGTTTAAAAAAATATAACCTTCAAAATCACAACGATATCAATACTTTTGAAACTCAGTTTTAATCCAGTTACGAGGCCAAATATATACATAAACTCGATCCACAATCCAAGTACCTATATTCGTTTACAATGAAATACTAAAAAACAACTCAAATGAGGTAAAGAAGTTACTTTTGAGAGCCAAAAACTTCAACTCGACATATCGGCGTCCGTTGGTTGCGAAGATATGTAAAATTTTTGTGGGTGATGGGAAATCAGTGTTGCCGTTTAAAAATAAAATATTCTGTCGAGTCCGTTCCTAAACTACTATAATATTGCAGGTGGCTCTTTCAAAACCTGGCTCTTTCATGCCACTTCTCCCATACTCAAGAAACTTTCTACCTTCAATTAAGGATAAAAAAGCTTAATTATGCTACTCTAGAGTGTATAACGAAATCGTTAACTGTAATGGCAATACTTAACCTTAACATTTTAAAGTGGCCGTTTGAGACACTTTATTTAAGTGTAAACACGAAATGTATGTATAATACTTATTTAGAAAACGTATAAAATTTTGAACGGCTGGGACTCGAACCCGCGGCTCTTAGCCGGTTTCTAGGAGGTGTATTTGTCGAAGCAAAGCGCGGTGTTGAGTTCCGCCATTCAGCAATGCCTCCAGAATTCGGTGGAAAGTGGGGAACGGAGTGTCTTAACACTAGGTTCCGTCTGCCTACCCTGCTGTGTGCGGGATACAGCTTGAAGCTGCTTCTAAATAAGTATTTTTCTTTCCTAATTGTGGAATAACACTTTTTTAAATACACAGTATGTCTTAAGTATGGTTTCCCATAAAAACTAGACATAATAAAATTAGATAGTCATGTAAAATTTTCAGTCGCTACGTAGTTATGAAGATCGCGATACGACTGTAAACGCGACAGGTTGTGGGTTCGATCTCCTTTTGAGAAAATTACAATTTTTAATATTTTTATTTCCTCGCTCGGTAGTGAAGGCAAAGCCCGGCGTCGAGTCCCCCCACTTAATACGCTATGTCTCCAGAATTCTGCTAACGTGAATGTCTTAACACTAGGCTCCCAGGTTCCTTCTGTCAACCATGTCATGTGCGGGATATAGCGTGCACCTAAAAAAATAGGAAATGATTGATACCTGGTTTTTGTGTAATTTGTAGTATACACAACTCTTCTTGTGTTCTCTATGACCGGGGAGATGACTACTTGTATAGTATGAAAATAAGTATCCCGCATAGGATTTGTACCAAAACTCTGCCCAAATCTTCCACGACATAATAAGTGACATTATTAATAAGTAATATAATTTAATATTATAATAATTAGTAATATAACTTAGGACGATAAGAGGACCAAATTGATACGAGAATATATATACACTATTTAATAAAAGGCACTCTACTAGCATTTTTAATTGAAATCCTAATTTAATTGTTAATTTGTTGATTAAATAAATTTAATTATTTTCACTATTGGCAACATTGAAAGAATTTTATCCACTCACATCGCTGGTTAAAATGTTTCAAATTTTAGAGCTTCCGTTAGTACGTGTAATAAAAATGGTCTATTGTGATGTTGTAGGTCTATATCACCCCATTTCACATTGGTAATATTCCTGAATAGCAATATATTCTTTATGTCAGTTTTACGACGTCGTCCACATATTTAAATAGCACCCACAACGGGTGTTCTGTATATTCAAATAAATATTGTAAGAGAGCATATAAAAAACATAATGTATTTGTATGAAATTTATAATTTCTGTTTTGTATTCTGTATTCTATCACATATAAATTAATAATAATATTAATATAGACTTTTATTCAGATCATGGTATAACACTCTTGACATAACCATACTTAAAAAAAATTATATAACATATTATGGTCATATAATCTTACTAATATAATATATCTAAATCTTACTAATATAATATTTCTTTTTTCAAAAGAAGAAAAAAGAAAAAAAACATATAAATTTGTATGTAAAATTTACCATAATTATAAAATTTACCACGCGGCTTCGCACACTTTAACTTAATTTTATATTATAGCCAAATTATACAAAGTCTTAAGATAAATTATAACCTACGTGTATTCCAAAAGTATTGCGAATTTTTAATTTTCGCGGGTTATGTATATTCGAATTTCGATTTTTTTATGGCGTTATGTTGGTACTTGTGTCTCTCACTTATGCCGACAAGTTCGGTCATTTTAAATGTCCAGTTAATTGACAGCTGCTTCGCTTCCACGTGTTTTGGCTTAGATTTTAGATTTTTACCTATTTAAAAAAAATGGATCAAAGAACCTCAATCAAATTTTATGTGAAAAATGAAATTAATTGCACGGGTGTATTTCGAATGTTGACTGTGGCATACGGAAAAGCTACCTTAGACCGAAGCACCGTTTATCGTAAATAAACGTTCGGCTTAAGGCTTCGGTTTAAGGTAGCTTTTAACGTTAACTAAATAAATAAATAAAATAATGAATAACGTTTTAAGCAAAATGTTCAAAGAAGGTCGAGAAGATGTGAACAACGAAGAGCGTGACGGATGCCCGAGATGATTGAGCTTCAGTTTCCTCGTCATAACTATAAAGTCACGATTCGATTGGCCAATACAATTTTCTTCACTTCATCAATTTTTTCGTCTGTTGTTGAAGTGCTCGGGCGGCCCGCGCGCTCTTCGTCGTTCACATATTCTCGGCCTTCTGAGAACATTTTATACTCGTTGATAATCAAATCGGTTATTTTTACATAATTACACATTTTTTATATAAATATTATTAATAATTTCATTACATCACTTTAAGGCAAAGCGCGGCGTTGAGTGCTTCCTCTCAATTACTCCAGAATTCAATGGAAAGTGGAGAACGGAGTACCTTAGCACTAAGTTTCCAAAAAAAGATAAAAAATATGAATAATTATAAATATTTATATGAAAAAAATATACCTATTAATTATTTTTTGTCTTTTTACTTTTTAAAATATTTCTTACGCTTCACAAAAAATTAACTTGTTTATGTTTACATATTGTTGTTATAGTAATTATTTTCAAAAACGCTTCAACTATTTGTTGAAATTTCTAATACAAACATCACTTTAATTTTCGAGAGAACAAAGCAAAGTTATTTTGTTTCACTTTGGACTAAAAATCTAAATCTTATTTGATCTCGTTCAAAGTTTGTTCGAAAGTTTATAAACAAATAGAACAAAACGGCCTATTTTGCTGTTGGTAGAGTTTCCCAAGGAAAACACGCCGGAATACTTTACTAAGTAAAGCTACCAGTTTAATGTCGCATAACTCAGGACGTATATCTAAATAGGGATGACGACGCGTAATAAACTAAATTTTGTGGTTATACTTAGACCAGAAACCATAAACGATTTAATTTCGTTAAGCGTTATTTATTTACTTTACTCATAAATGCATAAATAAATATTATTGTAAAGTTTCAGCCAAATGCGTTTAGTAGTTTTTGCATGAAAGAAGAACAAACATACATCCTCTCAAACTTTCTCATTTATAATATTAGTAGGATATTTATCATACACAGCAATAGCGGCGTAAATGTATTTCCTCAATATTTATTAAAGTTATTGAGTTAATGTATTTTGCATAACAAACAAACCTCGCAAGCTATTAGGCTGCGTTGTCGGTTGAAGCGAATAGGGGTTTAAGCTTAACCTTTTCCGCTTTGACTAGCTTTAGAAACCATATTGTCAATGTGATTTTAAGCTGTAAACCCATTTACATTGGCCTTTTCAGAAAAGTAGTGCTAGTATTTTATATAGTATATAAATCAGCTTCACGCTGTATCCCGCACACAGCAGCGTAGACACAGGGAACCTAGTGTTAAGACACTCCGTTCCCCACTTTCTGCCGAATTCTGGAGGCATTGCGTGTTGAGTGGCAGAACTCAACACTGCGCTTGTCCTTGACACCACAGCGAAGAAATGGAAATATAAATTTAAGTAAATATTTCATCTCCTCGAGTAGGGATGGAACCCACAACCAGTCGGTTTTCAGTCACACTGTGCTCCTGCGCCACGACTGGCCTAGTATATGTAATATCAATTAAAATCACGGATTCGAAAGATTTTGATATTTGTTAGGCATCGTTGTACAAATAATAAGGGATCATCTCAAAAAAGAAAGCCACGGCTATGCGGTCACTAACGATTGCTACGTTTTTATTTGATATCCAAAGTATCAGAATTCTAAAGAAATATGTAACTTCGGCACATAAAATAGCAAAATAAATAAATTAAAGGTTGTTAAAAAACCTTAAAAAAAACTTGTGTATGACACTAAAATATAAGAACGATTAAATTATAATAAAACATAATTTTATATACTTTTAAGAATAATGTGACCCGATGGCAAAAGAGTGCGTCTTATCCTGGTAATCTGCACGAGAATTCGGTGGAAAATTGTCTTTATGGGGACGGAGTGTTTTAGCACTAGGTTCCCAGGTTCCCTTTGCCTACCATCTACCATGTGAGATGCAGCGTGAAACTAAAAAAAATAAAAATACTATAAGCTTTTATATAAGTAGCAGTGTTAGTGTACGTAAAATCTTGCAAGCTCAATTTGACCCACTTCCCAGTGTCCAATTGAGCTGAAACTTGAATTACGGCTTCAGTTTTAATAAATTCAAAATTCAAATTCAAAATGTTCTTTATTCAAATAGATTATAATTAACTCTTTTAAATCGTCGAATGAACATATAAACAAACCACCGAACCACCGGTTCGAAAGGCAGTTCTGTTGAGAAGAGCCGGCAAGAAACTCAACAAATGCTCTTTTCAATATCAATGATATAATTTAATTATTACATTAACTTTAAACGAGATCAAATAAGATTTAGATTTTCAGTCCAAACTGAAACGAAATAACTTTGTTTTGTTCTCTCCAAAAATTAAAATTGTTTGTATTAGGAATTACAACAAATAGTTGCGTTTTTGAAAATAATTACTGCAACAACAATATGCAAACATAAACAAGTTAATTTGTGAGAAGCGTAAGAAATATATTGGAAAGGTTAATAAAATATAAATAAATAATCATAGATACAATTTATAACTATTATAAATATTCATTTGAGGCCAGTCGTGGCGCAGCGGCACGAAGTGTGACTGTAAATTGTGGGTTCGATCCCTACTCGAAGAGATGAAATATTTACTTAAATTTATATTTCCATTTCTTCTGGTGTCGAGGTTAAGCGCGGCGTTGAGTTCTGCCACTCAACACGCAATGCCTCCAGAATTCGGCAGAAAGTGGGGAACGGAGTGTCTTAACACTAGGTTCCCTCTGCCTACCGTGCTGTGTGCGGCATACAGTGTGAAGATGATTTTTTATTTTTTATAAATATTCATATATGTTTTTTTTGTTTCACTATGTTTGTATGTGCGGGACATATTACTGTAGGCAGACGGAACCTGGAAACTTAGTGCTAAGACACTCTTTCCTTCCTCACGAAAATATTGCACACAAATGTCTCCGTAGGTACTTCAAATGTTACATAAGTATTATTTTTAAATCAAAATGAGTTTCACCGCTCTATCCTATAAGAGGTAAAGATAATTTAATTTCTTTAATTTTAGTAATATTTATAAGTAAAAAAGTTGCAGAAAAATCATTACATAAAAAAAATATTAAAGGAACTTCTGATGTTAATGACTAACATGTATGTTTCTTATCACTTGGTTCATATTACTGACGTGATACATGTTTCAGCTACATTAACGTCGTAGTGTCCTTATTATATTTGTTGTACTTGTACCGTAGACAAAGAAACTGTCATTAATCCAGAACCCTAACGAAACTAACTACAATTAAGCTTATTTCAAGTTCTTGCTTAAATTTAATTTATATTACATCCTTTTACAATTATACACTGTTAAACCTAATGTTAAGTAATACATATAAATATATTGTATGTCTGTATGTATACCTTGTTTTTCAATAGGTAGGAGAAATCTTCAAAAAAATACCCCCTTTTTTGCGGTAAAAATTAAATTATGAGGGATTCGTCTTTCGACTAAAGCCAAAATCAAACATAAATGTTAATATCTTTTGATTGCGTTGACTTAGAAGATAGATTTTTTTCTATTCTTCAAGGATTATAGACTTGAATATTTGATATTAATTTAAGCTTGTTCTCAAAATATTTGGACTTGAGAGACGGACAACAAGGTAATCCTATATGGTTCCGTGTTTTCTCTTAACAGAACCCTAAAAACGAGAACGAATGTATATTTTAATTGAAATATATCTGCAGAGTGGGATTTGAACCCACAATAAATTATAAATACACTTCCAATGTAGGTACAGCTGATATATGTATTTTAATACATGACGCAAGAATTTGTTTGCTACAGTACAATAGCTGGAAACTGTTGAACCACACAGAACTCTTTGGATTATTTAATAAATGTAGAATATATAAATATTTTATATATTACTTAATTGGCTTTATTTTTACATTAGCTATATTTATTAGTTCCGCCACTTAACATTGCCACTTAACACTGCTTGCAGAATTCGGCGGAATAGGGGGACCGGAGTGTCGTAACTCTATTTCTCTGCTTACCCTAGACATTATAAAATTAGGTAGGTCATATAAAATTTACTAGTCGCTATGAAGTTATGGAGACACGCCGTGGCGCAGGGGCGCAAACATGCGACTGTAAACGCGACAGGTTGTAGGTCCGATTCCCACTCGAGGAAATTAAATATTTAATGTTTTTATTTTCTCGGTCTGGTAACGAAGGCATAGCATGGCGTTTAGTTCCGTCATTCAATATGCAACGCATCCAGAATTCGATGAAAAGTGGGGAACGTCTTAAATAATAGAAACGGAATGTTGAGAAATATCTTAAACCTGGTTCGTACGTTTCCTCTGCTTAACTATACTATGTGCGTGATACAGCATGAAGATAATTAATTAATTATTTCTTAATTAAAAAAAAATATTTATAAATTTATTTATTTTTATTTTTTTAAACAATGTAATACGAATATAATATAATTTAATAGAAGTCTAGAAGGATATGATTGATATCTACCTGGTTAATATGTATTATAAACAACTCGTCTAGTCTATCATGACCGGAGAGATGACGGATTTGTACCAAAACTTTACCCAAACTTTACTAGACGTATCTAATTATGTAGTAATATAAATTGATAATGTATCTCCAACTTGGAGGACAAGTATGTATAAGAGAACCAAATTGGTATTACGAATATACTTTATTTAATAAAAAAAGTACTCTAGCGAAATGGCATTTCACAAATAAAATCCCAATTTAATTGTTAATTAATTGATTCGCATTAAATTAATTTTCACAATTGAAAACATTAAAAGAATTTCGTCCTCTCACATCGCTAGTTAAAATGTTTCAAATTTTAGAGCTTCCTTTAGTACGTGTAATAAAAATGGTCTATTGTGATGTTGTAGGACTATATCACCCCATTTCACATTGGTAATATTCCTGAATAGCAATATATTCTTTATGTCAGTTTTACGACGTCGTCCACATATTCAAAGAGCACCCACAACGGGTGTTCTCTATATTCAAATAAATATTGTAAGGGAGCATATGAAAAATATATTGTATTTTATGAAATTCTGTTTCGTTTTCTGTATTTAATTGCATGTAAATTACGACTCACGCGCGGCTTTGCCTTGTTATATTTATATTATAGCCAAATTATACAAAATCTTAACATTAATTGTAACCTATGTGTTTTTCTGACGTAGTTATATTTATGTAAAGTTTTATCTAAATTTGTTCAGTAATTATTGCGTGAAAGTGGGACAAACATCTATCAGTACAAACTTTTGACATTTATAATATTAGTAAGAAACCATATGTTAGTCATTATGATCAAAAGTTTCTTTAATAAAAAAAATATATGATTTTTCTGAAATTTCTTTTTATTTATAAATATTACCCAGAACTCAGAGCTGTAAAATTCATTTTGATTTAAAAATATTTCTTATGTAACATTTGAAATACCTACGGAGACATTTATGTGCAATATTTTGCGTCCAACTACCGTATAAAGTGCTATTTTAAATTTAAAATAAAGAATTGTCAACATCCTCGTATTATTTATAACTATGAAAATCGTTTACATATTTTCACAATTATTAAAATTTTCTTATTTATTAAAAATATTATTAATATTTTCATTTCCTCGCTGTGGTAACGAGGTGAAATGCGGCGTTGAGCTCCGCCTCTCAACACGCAATGCCTCCAGAATTCGGCGAAAAGTGGGGTACGGAGTGTCTTAGCACTAGGTTCACAGGTTTCCAGTGTGAAGCTATAAATATGAATATTTTGAAATTGTCATATGATATTCAAATATTATTTTTAAATCTTTCTTATGATTCTCACAAATTAACTTGTTTATGTTTAAATATTGTTGTTGTAGTAATAATTTTCAAAAACTCTTCAACTATTTATTAAAATTTCTAAAACAAACATTTCTTTAATTTTCGAGAGAACAAAGCAAAGTTATTTTATTTCAATTTGGACTGAAAATCTAAATCTTATTTGATCTCATTCAAAGTTTGTTCGAAAGTTTATAAGCAAATAGAACGAAACGGCCTATTTTGCAGTTGGTAGAGTTTCCCAAGGAAAACACGCCGGAATACTTTACTAAGTAAAGCTACCAGTTTAATGTCGCATTATTCAGGATATCTCGTATATCTAAATATGGATGACGACGCGTAATAAAAGAAAGTTTGTGGCTATATAAAAGTGGCAGTAACTGTAAACAATTTAATTTCGTGAAATGTTATTTAATTAAAAAATAAAATAAAAAATCAGCTTCACACTGTATCCCGCACACAGCAGGGTATTTAAGCTGTATCATATATACGAGGCCAGTCGTGGCGCAGGGGCACAAAGTGTGACTGTAAATGGGGTGTGGGTTCGATCCCCATTCGAAGAAATGAAATTTTTATTTAAATTTATATTTCCGTTTTTTTGTTCTATACAAAGTGAAGCTGATTTAATTTTTTGATTTACATATACCTATATTTTTTAAGTACATGCAGGAACGCCTACATTCAAAAGCCGTTGTATTTTAATCTTCTAATTTCAATAAGAACTCATGGAACTTATTCTCTTTTTTAGATTTTGAGATTGAAAAGTTTAAACATTATATCCATTTTCAGTTCAATTTCGATTTCAAGATTTAGAATTTTATCACAGAACCAATTCCATTCCAATATAAATTTATATATACATATTACATAGATATATAAATTTTATTAAACATACAAATATTTTATTTTATTTTATATATAAATTTTATTATACATAGCACAAGGCATAAAATACATTTTCTCAATACTTATTAAAGTTATCGGGTTAACGTATTTTGCATATCAAACAAAGCTCCCAAGCCTATTAGTCTGCATCGTCAGTTGACGCGAATGCGGGCTTAAGCTTCTCCACTACTAGCTTTATAGGCCATATTGTCAAAAATATTTATTTAAATCAAATCAGCTTTACATTGTATTCCGCAGACATCAGGGTAGGTAGAGGGAACCTAGTGTTAAGACACTCCGTTCCACAACCAGTCGCGTTTACAGTCACACTTAGTGTCCCTGCGCTACTACTGGCCACATCTCTCTCTGCTTCGCTGTTTATAAATGTAATAAATAGAAAAAATGCTTTGTTGATTGCAACAAGCAATGCCTCGAGAATTCAGCGGAAAATAAGGAATAAAAGCGTCTTAATAGTAACAGAGTGTCTTTGATTTCACCCACTTCAGAGTGCCTGATTTACCTTTATTTTACTATTATTACGATATATTTGGCTTCTACGATTTCAATTTTGATAGCAATAAAATTATACATAAATCAATATTGTTATTAATCAAATTAAGTTACTAGCACAAGCACTTTTGAATCTTCAAGTTACATAAAAACATCAGTAGCATCAATTCTACAAAAAGCTACCTCCTATGACCAAACCGGAGTGGAAATCGAATCCACACCCATCGTAACTGTAAAAAGGCTTACCTTTGGCCTTATATTGATAAGGAGTAAATTGACTACCAACTGATATCATAAGCCAGTCGAGTGCTAATATCCATAAATAATTGGCTCCTATACTCGAAAATGTGAACCAAACTGTATTTAGTCACTGCCACAACTTGTTCGACCTAAATTGTAGTCGCCCCTAGTCCGATAGCAAACAACGTAGAACAACTAATCTGCATGTACGGACAGTGGCTATTTTATATGTATATTAGGAGGTATGTGTATAGAGAAAAGTAGATATTTCAACTAAAACACTCAATTAAATTATTTTAACTAAAGCACTAAATTAAAATAAAATTAAAATTAAATCAGCTTCACGCTGTATCCCGCACACAGCAGGGTAGGCAGAGGGAACCTAAGGGTTAAGAGACTCCGTTCCTCACTTTCTGCCGAATTCTGGAGGCATTGCGTGTTGAGAGGCAGAACTCAACGCCGCGCTTTGTCTCGACATCAGAGCGAAGAAATGGAAATATAAATTTAAGTAAATATTTCATCTTCTCGAGTGGGGATCGAACCCACAACTAGTCGGTTTTACAGTCACACTTTGTGCCCTTGCGCCACGACTGGCCTCAACGTTACGTTTTAACCGTTCATATTCGGTGTTAAATTAGTAGGAGGTATATAATAAATTAATACGAATCTCGCTAAATATAAATAAATAAAAAATAGGGCTTAGCGACATTATTATTATTATTCACTCTATTTCTTTCAATTATGGAATATTTCATTTCGTCGAGTGAGGATCCAACCACCACCACGACTCTGCACCACGACTGGCCTCAAAAAGTTTTAGTAAAATAATAACTTAGCATTCTTCTACTGTGCTTCCTCTGTACTAAATAAACATACTTAGGTAGTTTACACGGTATATTTATAAAAAAATATAATATGCTTCATATTTCGGCTACATTAACACCGTAGGCTCAGCTACATTAACAGCTACATTTTTATATTTGTTGTACTTGTACCTTAGACAATGAAACTGTCATTAACCCAGAATCCTAACGAAATTTAACTTAAGCTTATTTCAAGTTCTTGCTTAAAATTTATTTATTAGAAGGCATAGAGAAACTTATTGCTAAGACACTTCGTTCCCCATTTTCGGCCTACTTCTGGAAGCCACCCACGGAACTTAACGCCACGTTTCGTAACGCTCTTCGTTGCCAAGGCAAGGAAATGAACAGATGAAATATTTTATTTCCTCGAGTAGGAATCGAATTCACAACCTACCGCGTTTACCTCCTCCCCACGCTTATACCTCCGTGCTATGATGGTCTGGCCTGTAAGGTTTAATACTATTTTTTATATTGTGTCGCATCTTATTTAATACTAATTATAAAACACGTTATACTATATTTTTATGTTATAAAGAATAATCGACATATTTAAAAATTTTATTATACATCTACTCTTATAAATGAAAATTAATAAAAAAAATATTATTTCAGTGTACCACAGCAAAAGCGGCCCTAGGTAAGTTTAGGTTTGCACAGTAGTCAATGCGTGAAACATTTATTAATGCTTTAGATGGCTTTGGATAGGAAGTTAGTTGGCAGTGTGTGACAAGTTTCAAGATCACTAATGCACGATTTAAAAAAAAAACTAAAAAAAAATCATAAAATGATCATAATTTTTATATTTATTTTTTGTAAATAAAATAAATAAATCAATCAGCTTCATGTATCCCGCACACTGCAGGATAGGTAGAGGGAACCTTGCGTTAAGACACTCCGTTCTCCACTTTCTGCCGAATTCTGGAGGCATTACGTGTTGAGTGGCAGAACTTAAAGCCGCGCTTGTCCTCGACACCAGAGCGAGGAAATAGAAATATAAATTTAGGTAAATATTTCATCTCCTCGAGTGGGGATCGAACCCACAACCAGTCGATTTTACAGTCACACTTTGTGCCCCTGCGCCACGACTGGCCTCTTATAATTTTTTGTAAATATGGAAATTATATATACTCACAAGCATATACAAAATATGTTTATATTAGTCATTTATTATCACATATTTAACCCTACTCGTAATTAATCTTAATATATACGATATATAATAGCCTGGCTATTTTAGGCTTGAAAAAGACATACACAAAAATATTGAAAGATACACAAATTTTGTTCATTTTAAATTAGAACAATAAAAAAACAATATATTAAATTATTCGGTTTAGAAGAAAACAAATAAAATTGTTATTTTCGTTTTTATATATAAAAATTTTATCAGTACTAACTCGTAAACGACAAAAGATAAAAAAATATGTCCAACGTTTTGAACTGTGGTCGGTAGGTAAGCGCCGAAATAAATGACAATTTGCCAAAGCCCGAGGGCAGATACTGGCGCTACTCCAGCTAGGTATATATGTGGTTATATTTTTGATAAAAAAGAAGATTTCATGGCTTCGAGCCACAGGGGAAATGTGACTGTAAGCGCGACTGGTTGTGGGTTCGATTCCCACTCGAAAAAATAAAATATTTAATACTTTAATTTCTTCACTGTGCCACTCATCACGCAATGACTTCAGATCTTGGCAGAAAACGGAAGTGTCCTAATAGGAAGGGACGGTGCCTTCATACTAGATTCCCAGGTTCCCTCTGCCTACCCTGCTATGTCAAAAATAAATGTAAAATAATAACGAACGGTATAAATTTATAGTATTGTAGTTGTTAATACTTCAATTTATTTAATAAATATTTTATAGAGTCAAACAAACAATTGTATATTCGACGACGTTTCAAAGCAACAGTAATTTCCTGTCATGTATTCAATTTCCGGCTCTTATTATTTCAGAGTAAATCGGGTTTTAATAAGCAATGATATTTGATATTGATTTATTCCATCGAAAACATAATTGTGAAATGAGAGCCAAGTTAAATGTTAAGCAATGCGTCGTTCTCGTGTTCACCGACAAAAGAATGGGAGATTTAAATTATATTTTAAAAGTACCATTTTTCTTTGCATTTATGAAAGTTATTTTATCGATTTCCAAGATATTTTAGGTTGTTTACATGTTACTATTTCATTTTGCTTAGATTATTTTTTATTTTTTTTAAATTTGTAAATTAATTCTATATTGTGAATCTAGGTTCCCAGGTTCCCTCAGGCTATCTTGCTATGTGAGAGTTACAGCGTATAGCCAACATAAATAATAATAATTGTCCAGCAGCAGCATACGGAAGGGTATGATATGTAATTGAAAACGAATGTCCTCTTTTCAACCGACTTCTGTAAGAAAAGGAGGTTGTCAATTCGACTGTATTTTTTTTACAACCATCGTCTGCAATCACGCGACGTCGTCAAAATTTGAAAAAATATATATTTAGCAAGATTGTATCCTTTTATAGTAATGACAAACAATACTAGATTTCATTTCATATAAAGTTACATACATATAAAGGTACAGCTCAGTACAACCGCTTTACGCGCTCCGATAGGCAGGGGCTATATCAGTAACAAGTAACAGCTAGACAGTTGGAAACAACGTACAATGGCAAAAAATAAATACTATTGTTTTTATTTTAAATATATATTTTTTTACTTTTTTTGCCCTGTATCACGCACCAGTAGGGTAGGTAGAGGGAACCTAGTGTTAAGACACTCCATTTTCCATCTTCCATCATTTGGAGGCATCGAGTGGCTAAACTCAAGGCTGTGCTTTGCCTCAACACCAGCGAGCGAAGTAATGAAAATATTAAACAATTCATTTCCTCGGGCGGGAATCAAACCTACAACCTGTCGCGTTTACAATCACACGCTTATGACCCTGGACCATGCACTACAACTGGCCTCAAAGACTTTTATTTTTGATTTATATTATATTACTTTATATACATAAAAGTATGTATTAATATATCTGTAGCCATGATGTTGTATTCATAAATATTTTCAATTATATTAAATTTCTTAACATTATATTGTACTAATTGCTAAATGCTTGGAACAATCGTTAACGGCTGAAAGGACCAATTGTAACTAAAATATAAGCATATTCTGGAATATACTTTAGTTTTTTTTAGCTAGGCGCTGTATTCCGCACATAGCAGAGTAGGCAGACGGAACCTGGGAACCTAGTGTTAAGACACTCCGTTCCCATTAAGAAACTTACGTTTTCAATGCGGCGGAAAGTGAGTTTGGCGCATTATAGAGGCATTTCGTATTGAGTGGCGGGACTCAACGCCGCGCTTAGCCTCGTCACCAAAGGGAAGAAATTAAAATATTAAACACCTCGAATAGAAATCACAGCCTATAGCGTTTAGTCACACGTTTGTGCTTCTGAGCCACGACTGGCCTCGATACACTTTAGTATTTATAATTATATTTAATGTAACAAGATATTTCATTATTTAACATAGTAAGTAAATACCGACTATACATGTATAGAAGAACTTGTTAAGATAAGTAAATATTCACATTTTATTAACAAAGCTTTGGCTATAACTAATCTCAAAACGAAATTCGCATGAAATATTATACTTAAAACAAATTTGTGAGCAGGTACTATTAGTATTATGTATATAGGTTTTGTTTTTTAAAACAAAACAGCCAAGTTAAGTATAATGTCCAGGCAATAAAAGTCAAAGTCAAATAATTTTATTCAAAATAAGAAGTTATATGCTTCATTTTTTTAACATCAAAAATTTACCACCAGTTCACTAAAGTTAATGCCTCAGACCTGAGAAGAACCGGCGCAAGAAGCTCAGCGGGACTTATTTTTTTAATCAATTATATGTGATTTTATCACATTTTAACATTTCTGACAATGATACTTTGAAACAGAGTAGAGCGAGCATTTCATTCCCAAGGGGTGTTATCATTTATATAATCATTAATTTGGTAATAACCCTTAATACACAACTCTTTTAAATTGTGATATAGAACATTCTCGGACGTTTTCTAAGATCCTATTTTAAAAGCGTACACATTGTCCCATAAAAGAATTACGAACTTGCTGTAATCGGGTTACAGGTGCAATAAGTTTACTATTATTTCTAGTTTTATGTACATCACCAATTTTGGTAAAATCTTTAATAAAATATATTAAGAACTATGGCTCATACCAATAAATAGCTCTTAGGTCTGAGATCAATCTTGAGAAACCGTTTTTATTCATAGATAGGTATATAATTTATGAATAATAACGAAATCTCAAGATCTTTGAGTTTAGAACGGTTTATAAATACGATCCTAAGTACTGTTATGAACTATAATAATATGTTGTGTACATATATGAACGTTCCCGGCAAAAAAAAATTAAGAATAACATATTCCAGTTTAATTAAAGTAATTTATATATGTATGTAGGTATTAACTAATGAAATATGAGGCCAGTCGTAGCGCAGGGGCAAAAAGTGTGACTCTCAACGCGACTAGTTGTGCGTTCGATCCCCACTTGGGGAAAATATTTTTTAATTGAAATTTATATTCTCATTTCCTCTAGTGTAAAGGAAAAGCGCGCCGTTGAATTTCGCCACTCAACACGTAATGCCTTCATAATTTGGCGGAAAGTGGAGAACGGAGTGTCTTAACAGTAGGTACCCTTTGCCTACACTGCTATGTGCGGGTATACAGTGCGAAGCTGATAAAAAAATTATGAAAATATTTATTTATTTACTTATATATTGTATTGTAGTGTGTACGTTTTTAAATTCTTTGACCTTATATTGAGTGACAAGGGTCAACCACGCGAGAGCTGCAATACGCTTTACTATGTTCTTTTTGCTGGTCATCGTTCTGTTTTGTTCAAGAATTTCCTTATTTATTTAAGCGTAGTATTTATGTAAGAAAACCATTTAGCGACAATGTGAAATGATGTTCTTACATAAATATTTAAGACAATTTAACCAAATTTATTAATTATATCCAAGTATATTAAATAACATAACTTTTTTTGGTAAGTTTTTTTCAGTTTTATGTTGAATATAGCAGAGTAGGTAAAGGGAACCTTAACTAACTTAGCTTCACGCTTTATCCCTAGCGGGGTAGTCAGAGAGAATGGAGCGCCAAACGCTACGACGATTGCAGCGTTGGGGACCCCCACCCAACACGCCATGTCCGGAACGGCGGGAGGTGGAGAACGGAGCTACAAATAGGAAAGGGAATCTAGTTCTAAGTTATTCCGTAAAGTTTTGAAGCATTACGTGTTCTACGGGGGATCTCTATGCCTTGCTTTTGCCAGAGCCAGAGCAAAAAAAATATTTTTTTATAAATAATAAGTCATTTCCCCAAGTGAGAATTGAACTCATGACCGTCGCGTTACAGTCACACCATTGTGCTCCTGCGCCACGACGCCCCTATTTACATTATTTTAGAAATTTTGATAAAGAATAAATGGTGTCAAATCCCTCCATCTGCAATATCTCAAATATTATCCACTCTACATTCTAAAAAACAACCTCCACCTTCTTCAAACAAGATTATTATCGATATCTTAAAAAAAATCGATTATATAAATACATATGCGTATGGCCGCTGGACCTATCTATCTAAAGGGAACTTCAGTGGTGGCCGTGTTCACTGTTCCAAGCCAGTGGTTCATCATCACTCGCGTCGAATACCCACTATGCGAGATTGCTCTATAAAACTCTATTTTTCAGTCAGTTATCGGATTTATGTCAGCTATAGTCAACGTGTGTGCTATTTTATATCTAATAAATTAAAATCTATTTAAATTAAAGTGATGAAAATTTTTGAGTGAAAACTGTTGAGTGTTCTTAAATTTAAATCTAAACTAAAGCTCAGTTCGTTTTGTGACAAAATTGCATAATATACTGCACTTTTTGGCGACATACCAAAATACCTTCACCTTTCGAGTATTGATTATTTTGATGAATTTATATTATTTTAATAGATAGAAAGGTCACAACACCTATTATGATGTTAAAAATATTTTTATTATTTATTAAGTAAACCTTTAAACGTACTAAAAATGGAGTTCTATATAAATTGGATATATTTTCTTATATAACAACGTTGCGATACTGTAATAAATACGCTACATTTGGTACATTCAATTTCATTGTTTACGTGGGTGTGAAGCGTAATCAGCACTCGTTCAACTGTGTAGATTTACTTGTTAAACGAAATTTTCCTTAAAGATTAGATTAATATTGGAATAGGCTGAGAAATGGCAGTTATTGTATAAATACAGAAAAATCTGCTTCACGCTGTATCACGCATACAGAAGGGTAGGCAGAGGGATCAGTGTGAATGCTGTTCCCCGATTTTTTCGAGGCAGGCGTGTTGAGTGGCAGAACTAAACGTCGGGCTTTTGCCTTGGTGCCAGAACGGCTTCACGCTGTATCCCGCACACAGCAGAGTAGACAGAGGGAACCCAGACACTTTGTTACCCACCTTCTGCCGAATTCTGGAGGCATTGCGTGTTGAGTGGCAGAACTCAACGCCGCAAATAACAAAATGATAAAAACGCATTTAAATGCTAATTCAGTTTCCCCGAGTGGGGATCAAAGTTTAAATCAAAATAATAATTTTATATAATTTATAAATTTTTAAAATTTTATAATAAATAAAAAAATATTAGCATGTTTGAATATTGTCAACAACAATAATAGATTTAGCGACATGCATTTCTAAAACCATAGATGATTCATCGAGATCAATAAGTGGTAATTTACATTATGATTTCAGCCTCCTATTCACATTCACAAAAATTGTAGTATGAATTGACATACATAGGTTCTATATATAAATTAATAAAAAGAAACAATGAAAAATCTGAAAAATGTCACAACAAAGTTTATTAAGCTTATTTCATCAGATTCAGGTTCTTATTGTTCTTAAAAATATTTGTTCCTTCAAAATGAAATTTTTAATTAGTATGTAGTTATGTGTTATATTTGTTACTTATAAAGTAGGGGTCCTAACCGGTGTTAGCTTTTCATTCGGCAAAAGTTTTACAACACAATCAGTACAATAATCTGTCCCAGCATTATCTGTCCATCTGGCTCCCAAAAAGCCAGTTTTTTGACAGCCAACACACATTGTTTTTGATTGATATACAGGTGAATTTTCATCTAATAACCTTTGTTCTTTTGCCGCCTTCAATAGTTCTAGGGAACTTTTATTAAGACCCTTTGATTCTGATGGACCTTCTTGAGTTTCGCTACTGTCGTATGGATCCTCCATTTTAACAGGCACATGTAGCTGTGGGAAAAATGTAGATTTTTTGTAAAATATGGAACGAGACTTGTCTTTCCCAACATGTTTTGGTGCTCTTCCTGGTATGGGTAGACCTGCTTTTGCTAATTTAGCAAAATATTTTTGAACTCTACTCATGACTTGAATAGGGGTGCGTGTTCCCAAAGCATCGGCTATTTTCTTGTAACGCCTCGCTTCCACTGCCTCCTCAGGATATATTTCCAATAATTCTTCCAACCTTTTTTGTTCTTCACACGACCACAATTGATTAAAGGTTTCAGGTTTGTTATCTGTAAACTTTCTACCTCTCACTTTTGTACTGGATTCTAAATCTCTTATTTCCTTAATGTCAGACTCATTTGTTGTAGATGTATCAATACCATATTTGTTCCAGTCAATAGAAGGTAAATCTGCTATCGACTGTCTCGGTGGAAAATTAATTTTTCCACATTTTAAATCCTCCACAAACTCCAAAGGTTCATCTAATGCTTTTTTTTCTGCTTCCGCTAAGTATTCTATGTCTTTTAAGGCTTTTACTTTTTGCGCCTCCAAATTTACTATGTATTTTATTAAATCATAATAATCAGTATTCCCTCTTAGTGCCAAGTGGTCAGTTTCAAAAGCAAATTCACCGTCAGTATCAGAATTATCATAATCCAATTCTTCCATATCTGAAAAAAATTAAAAAGGATTTCAAGAAAATCGTAATAATTGAAACAAGTGTTAAAGTGCAAAAATATATTTTTTTGCAATGTAAATAAGACATGACTACACTTAAGTTACCTGGTAGTCCAAAGAAATTGACTGCTCACATTAAAAATAGATTAAATAGTGTACATAACAAGAAATGTAAAGCAGAATTCAGGAGTACTTCGTTGGAAGGTTGGTCGAACCGGTAAGTACAGCCTGTTTTTATTCAATACAAACACGACTTAATATTGTAAATGTAAAATGTGGTGTATATTTTCACAATTATATTTATTTCTATATTAGAAAATAGAAAGATTTAACTACGCTAAAAAGTAAACACGGCCCATCGGCAGAGACAGTAATGTATTGATTTTTCAAAACGTCAGTTACAACTGTCAAACTTAACAATATTTACTGATCACACTATTATATATTTTGCTCTCAAAATTTTATTTCTTTATTAGTAAAAATATAAAGTGTTTTAATACAAATACATTTTATATAATGAAATATTATTAATTATTAAAAGTAATATTTTTCTCACAGACGAAGCGGAAATGACTGCCACCTAGCGGTTAACTTACGAACTAAAGTTGATTCCAACTTGTTTGTACAATTATAGATGTCGCTTCATAAACCGAGTTTGGTAGCGCGTGTAGAAACTTTACGTATCCAGCAGATGTCACCATATTATAAATTTTATAATAAATTTTCTCACTTAACTCGCAATGTATCCAGATAACAGTGGAAAGCGGAGAGTATCTTAACACTGGGCTCTCCCTGCCTACCCTGCTATATATCAAAAATAAGGATACAGCGTACTGCTGAAAAAAAAGTAAAAGTTCGAATATGTATTGAGGCCGTCGTAGCGCAGATGCACAAGGCTGTGACTGTAATCGCGATGGTTTCTGGTTCGTTCCCACTCGGGGTAATTAATTATTTATTAATATTTTCATTTCTTTGCACTGGTACTAAAGCAAAGCGCATTGGGTTCCGCTACTCAACACACAATGCCTCAAAAATTAGGGGGAAAGTGGGGAACGGAGTGTCTTTACACTAGGTTCTGTTGCCAACTTGCCAACAGCAAAATTATTATGCTAAAAAAATAACAACATTCATAAATTAATTTAACATATTCTATTTACTTATTCCTGTATCCATTACTATTGTATAAATAATATTTTAATTATCTCGAATTTACTCTAATATAGACTAGATAAATGCATAAATTAGACGTATAAATTAACCTTTAGACACATTCTATCTTTTTAGAAAACGTATAAAAATTTTGAACGTAGCGTTGCCAAAAGCCCCGGGTTCAAATCCCGCTTCGTTTAAATTTTTACACGTTTTTTTTTAAATATTTTCTTTCTTAAGTGTGAAATATCACTTTAAAAATGCGTAGTTTGAAAAATTGTAACGTACATGGATCATCGGTGGGTATCTTTTTCTTTTATATAATTTATTTAAATATAAATTTTAAAGGGCCTTTCAATCCTAAAAAACTCTTTAACTTTTACTGTATTAGTCAATATTACATTTACTAGATGGCAGTACTAGTACTGTAAGTTTTCTTCTTGTTGTTGTTGTTTAAAAATCTTGAAACTTTAAATGAGCTAATAAAAATTCTTGAATAAAATAATACTTAATAACAAAATATCTGAAAAAGGCTTTACATATTTTAGATATTTCGTTTCTTTTTCCGTTTAAATTTTAAATAATTACAAAAAATCGACCTTTTTTAATAGTTTCCATAAAGACAAAAAAATATATAAGGATCAAATTCAAATTCAAATTCAAATAATTTTATTCAAAATAAGAAGTTACACGCTTCATTTTTTGAACGTCAAATAATTTACCACCAGTTCACTAAAGTTAATGCCTCAGACCTGAGAAGAACCGGCGCAAGAAATTCAGCGGGACCTATTTTTTTAAAATAAATTTATACAAATACATATTTAAATATCTGTGACAATGATACCTTTGAAACAGACTGGAGCGAGCATTTCATTCCCAAGGCGTGTTATCATTTGCAAAATCATTAATTAACCTTTAACACACAAACGTCTTTTCACAATTTTTTTAAATCGTGATATAGAAAATTCTCTGACGTTTTCTGGGATCCTATTGTAAAAGCGTACACATTGTCCCATAAAAGAATTACGGATTCGATGCAACCGAGTTACAGGTGCACCAAGATTATGCTTATTTCTAGTGTTAATATTATGAAAATCACCAATTTTGGTAAAATTATTAATGTTTTTCTTAACATACATCACATTTTCAAAAATATATTGCGATGCAACTGTCAATATATTAATTTCTTTAAACTTTTGCCTTAAGGAGTCTTTAGGGCCTAAGTTATAGATTGCACGAATAGCTCGCTTCTGCAGGACAAATATCGATTGAATACCGGCTGCATTACCCCAAAGTAAAATCC
>JAATLQ010009173.1:0-14876 GCA_013421005.1 Heliconius erato x Heliconius himera | reverse complement strand
ATTTGTGTATGTGTATTGTAAGTTATTGTATTTGTGTATATCATATTGTATTGTATTTGTGTTTTGTTCGCACAGTTAACTTTTAATTAAATTATCGAGCACACCTACACAATTATCTCCCACACAACAAGGTTGGCTGGTAGAGAATGCTTTTTAGCGTTAAGCCCGCCTTTTGTACATGTAATTTTTTATTTCTAAAAATTGTGTGCAATAAAGAATAAAAATAAATAAATAAATAACTGTATGATCTACATTCGGTACATACTTATCTAACAAATTTTCAAAAGTATCAAAATAATTAATGTGCAGAGACGGACTGTAAAATACTCCTAATAGAAGCTTTAAAGTACCGAAAATAACTTCAATAAAAATATGTTCAGAAGTATTTGAGTAGAGTGTAGGAGACTTATCAAGAATGGAAAATGGTATGTGACTTCGTAGATAGATTGCAACTCCACCACCGCCTTTCCCTGTACGATCATTTCGGATTAAATGGAAACCAGGTATTGCATAGGATGTAGATGGTAGACATGGCTTAAGGAAAGTTTCCGAGACTAAGACCGCATGAACGTTCTTTACGTCAAAGGAAGCTAAAAGGTCGGGATAGTGTGCAGGAATGCTTTGTGCGTTAATATGAACCACATTGAAATGTTTATTAGAGTTAAGAAACGTCGTGTCCAATATTGTATTGAGTGGAGAAGAAGTGCTGTAAAAACTACTATCAGATGACAAAGATGTACATTGGCAAAATATATCATTATCCGAGGTGTCACTGTTTGAATTAGTGTTGTCGATCATTGTGTAATATAATAATATTATATTTAAGTAAAAAAGATTTAAAAAAAAACAATGTAAAAGTTAAATATTTATTTAAAAATAATATTAAATAAAATATGTAATTATGCAAAATGAGAGCTATGTATATATATATATATATATATATATATATATATATATATATATATATATATGAAATTAAAAAAATAAATAAATAAATAATAATAATAATAATAACAATAAATAAAAGAAATAGTAATAGTAAAATGAACAAACAAAATAAATATTCACGTTAAAAGTAGTTATATAATATATTATAACTATATTATAATAAATAAATACTATAATAATAAATTTAGCAAAATAATAAAAAAAAAAAAAAAAATTTAAGCTTGCAACCCACGCCTGCCAGCATTCACTTTTACAGTAAAGAAAAATAAAACATTACCATACAAAGAAAATAAAAAATGAAAACAATAATAGTAAAACACAAAAACAAGTAAAATACAACTAAGTTCATAATCTAGGAAAGAAACGTTCAAAAACAGCACTATCGACTATTTGTGACATATGGCACATCTTGCAATAGACAGCTCTGTCCATTGACAGATCAGGTGCCAATAAGCTTGTCAAAATGTCAGTAACATGAAGTAAACATTGCAATATTTGTTATTAAGTTCATAAAGTTGTGGGTAAATTATATTTTAGTAAGTCTTAAAAAATATTAGTGATTTTATAGGATAGTAGCTCATAAGTTATTAGATATAATGATAAAAATATTGTATCAACAGTAATTGAACAAACTAATGCAATTAAAGGAGGTTGTTTACTTCTTCGAGTTTACGATTCTCTTCGTTCGCGAAGCCTGAGTGATTGGCTTTGTCCTAGAATCACTAGCACTTGAACTCGCCACAGGTGCTTTAAGAGTTTGAGCTACAGTCGCGTCGTGGATATTGTCTAACTCACTGTATGTGGAAATAGTATGACGCTTCCCATCTGGCCCAACAACAATGATATAGCCGTCCTTCGTCCAACATTTATTTATGCCAAAACGTTTTCGGGCTGCCATGAAAGTTTCATGCCTAGATTTGGTGAGGAATTCCGATAAAGTAATGCCTGTGTTTTTCAAATTAGTTTTCGCATACCATATGTGATTTCGCATAGATAACTCTCGAAATTTCACAAGTATGGGTCTTGGCTTATCAGATGTTATGGTACCCAGGCGCTGACATCTGCTAATGTCACCTAGCTCCAGATCAGGCATCTTCAGGTGATTGGACAGGACCTTCACCGCAATAGCAGAATCAGCTGAATTTCTCTCCTCGGGCACACCATGCATCTTCTTTCTGGTCCTCAAGTCAAGAAGGTCATACTGTTTTGATAGAATATTAACCTGCAGCTGAAGACCCTCCAGTGCACTCAACACAAAAGACCGGAATGCACTGAATTGAGCTGCAATATGGGAAGTGGGGCTTGCGGCAGGGATAGCAGAACTCAAATTTTGCTGAAATTCAGCCATTTGCGAATTGAAGTGTTGTGACAATTCTTGTATTGACTGCTTAATAGCTTCCATGTTGATGACACTAGTGAATATGGGAAACTGTGTAAGAGTTTTGGGGTGTGGATTATTGCACGAATAACTGCTGGCAGGTTGGTGACTGTTAATACATCACTTAAATATAAAACTTTTCACTTAGACTTTGTTTAAACTATTTTTAAAACAAATTTATTTAGGAGCAACTTAAAAAACGTATTCACTTTTTGCCACCTACCCGAAAAAAAAAAGAAAAAAAAAAAAAAAAAAATGTTTCATTTCTCCGCTTTGATAGATGAGGCTCAGTGATAAAGACCGCCTCTCAACACGCAATGTCCCGAAAATGCGGCGGAAGGTTGGGTTAGCTATCTTACTAGTGTATCTTACCAATAGAAAATAGAAAATACTTTAATTTTGAAATTATTTAATGTGTCGAAACGAAACGAGCGACAATTAGTAGCGATGAAAGCAATCCGTACATAATGTTAGCGAAGTGTGTCAGATCTTTGTTAGGGTGTCATATAAACTAATACGGGATTCTCGGTTCAATATAAAAATATATGTAGCTTTTTTAACTTTACCTATATTCCGCTTTACTACGGGAGGCAGAAAGAATCTTTTGTTAATTTCGGTAGAGTTATTCTTCACTTAAGTGAAGTGAGTTTAAACTCAAGTCTCATTCTCCCAACATTTCGTGTCAAGTCAACTCAGAGCTCAAAGCCGTGCTGCTCTCTGAATTGATATATTGTGTGTTTTATAGCTTCGCGCTATATTTCGCACATAATAGCTTAGTCAAAAATTAAAAAAAAAGAATTTAAAAAATAGAGATCGATTGGAAATGTATGCATAATCTGCACACAATACAAAAATATCAAGAATCCACCAGAAAGTACGAAACTGGAATAATTTTAATAGCAACATTTATAACGTTTAACATTTTGAATGAAAGTTAAAATTTGCATATAAATTGTGCAAAATGAATAGAAATAGTTCCGAAGTAAGTTTATTCGTGGCGTCGGTCTCTACACGATATCTTAAAGCGATAAATTTTGTGAACACGTGGATAATACTGTACTTTAAACTGTTTTAGAGTGTACGATATTTAGTTTCTTTTATATAATTAAATAATAATATTTTTAGAGGTCGTTCAGGCAGCACAATCGTGTGACTGTAAACGGGACAGGTTGTGGATTCGATTCACACTGAAGGAAAGGAAATTTTGATTATTTTGATTTGCTCGCTCTCGTAACGCGGGGTTGAGCTCCGCCACTCATCACCCAACACCTTTAGAAAAGTTCGGAAAGTAGGAAATTTCTTATCATTAGTCCCCAGGTTCCCTCTGCCTACCTTGCCTTGGACAGGATACAGCGAGAAGCTAAAAAAATAAGTGTTTTCTGCTTTTTGAATTGTACATATCTATGGCAACAAAAAAAGACATTGTATTCATTTCCTTAAGTAATAATCAAATCGACAACCATCGCGTTTACAATCACTGTGCTATAATGTATTTCCCTTAGCTTAGCTCTGTATCCATACGGGATAGCATACAGTGTAGTGTATCCATAGCAGAGAAGGCGGAGTGAATGTAGTCTAGGCAATGTATTACTAACTTTTCACCCGAATTCAAAACATTGTTTGTTTAGTAAGAAATTCAACGCTGTACTTTGTCTTATGATAGCATGTTGCGCGTTTCACGCTACAACCTACAAACAGCAGGCATCAGCAGCAGAAGGAACCTGGGAACCTAGTATTAATAAAATGAAAATTAAATGATTAAAAATCGAACCCACAACCTGTAGCGTTTACAGTCGCAAGCTTTACCCTTGCACCACGATTGAGTTCGATCGATAATAAGTTCTATCATCTAAAATATAAGCGCGGCATATTACCGGAAACGTATCTTTAATCTCAAAGTACTTTCCATAACTGGTGCCGTTGTTTGCAGGAGAAATGATACGATTAGTATAAATTCTTGTACGACTATATTTGAACGTTTAGTACGTTCGAGTTTGTTTTTCACATACGGTAGACAAAAGGAATATTTTGTTTAAAAATGATAAACAATTTTTAATAGTAATATTAAATGATATTATAATTAGGTTTGTTTTTTTAGCTTCACGCTGTATCCTACACTGCGTACCCAGAGGAACCTTTCTCAATTTCCCTTAATGTTAAGACCCTACGTAGGCATTAAGACACTTGCGTTTCACACTTTCCGCAGGATTCTGGACGCATTGCGTTGTGCGTTTTTGAATGGCGGAACTCAACGTCACGATATGTCTAGTTACCGAGGAAATGAAAACATTAAAAATGTCATTACCTCGAGTGGGAATCGAACCCACAACCTGTCGCGCTTACAGTCACAATGAATACTCCTTATTCATATAGATTTACTATAAATTTCCAATCATATTCGTTGTGTCAAGTTCTACAATATAATAATAAACTAATCTCTAACTCCTAAACTTGAACTTTATACAATAAAAGGTTATAAGCCGTTTGCATTCAAGAAGTAATCCCTTCTAAGGGAAGTGTAAGAAATATAATGTTGTTGATAAATTAACAATTGTGTGTATCCTGCATTAAGCAGAGTAGGCAAAGGAACTTGGGAATTTAGTGCTAAGACCACTATGTTTCCACTAAGATACTTCCGTTCTCCAGTTTTGCCGAATTCTGGTTTACCAGAGGAAGAAAATAAAACTCGACTGGGAATCGAACCCAAAACTTGCAACAATTAAAATAACTTTAAAATGTTTTTTTACAGGGACACGCGGGGACACGCAACAATCTAAAAAGTACAAATAAGTCATTTTTTGCACCAAACTGTGAACAACATATTATAACTCGATTTCAAAACAGATTGTAATACGCACTCATTCTTCACAAAATTCGTCCAGAGTCGCATAACGACTTCGCTAAGTAGCTTTTCCTGTTGCGTGTATTCTGAATGAAAGTAGGAATAGGTATTTCAAACTCTCCGCCGAAGTATTTGATTGTTGAGTGACGGAACTCAGCTCTGTGCTTTACCTTGTTAGCAGACTAAGAAAATGAAAATATGAAATAGTTCAATCGCCCGAGTGGGAATCCACAACGCTGTGTTAGCACGCCTGTTCCTCTGCGCCACTACGGTCTTAATAATTAAAATTTTAATTTAAATAATATCTTAACCCTCTAAAAGTATCATCCGCGCTGTACCGCAAAGTGAATTGACAAAAACGACCCCAGAATCTCAAAATGTCGAGATAAATTTAAATCTTTGAATCACAAACGCGGACATGCCTTTGTAGTTCAATGTAGCGAGTCAATTCAACTGAATGCGGGCTATGACTTATATTTTATATAAAGTTACTTATATTTGGAATTATTTCTATATACTATTGAAGTTTTTATTGAAATGAAGGATTTTTTAAATTTTATTAATAGTGAATGCCGAGAGTATTGTAAAGCTGAAATGTTCGTATGTTTAAACGCAGTAATCTCAGGAACTGCTGGTATAGTTTGCAAAATTCGTGTTGTGTTAGTTTATATAAATAAACTAACTAAGAGGTTACATGTCATATAATGTGGGTGGACTCTATCAAAAATGTACGCAGTAGTTTGTGATCTTATTATAATAATATATTTTTTAAATGTTTTATTTATTCTCATATATATATTAAGCCAGTCGTGGCGCAGGGGCACAAGCGAGCCACTGTAAGCGCATCGAATGTAGCTTTGATGGATGGATGACTCAGGGGAATGGAATTTAGTATTTTTATTTCTTCGCTCTGCCTACCCTGATATGTATCTACGGGATGCGATGTGAAAATAAAAAATAATAATGTTATACATTACGATTATATTTCCTAAAAACATTTTTCACTCCAACCATGGAGTTATACAGCCAGACATTTTTCAATTACACCATTTTAAATATTTTTTAAGCTTCACGCAGTATCCCACAAGTACAACAAGGTAAGTAGAAGTAACCTAGTATGAAGACAGTCCAACTCCCGTACCGTACCTCTTCAAATCGTTCAAGATATTGTGTGTCGAGTATTGAAAGCTGGTAAACAGAGTGAGGAAACAAAAATAACTCACAACAATCCGCTTGAGGGAACAAGGGGGATACGAACCTACAACCATCGCGTTTACTGCCCTTATTCAACAAATCTTAAATAATTTACTTACCGCAGATTGCCTATTAACTTTAGATTGGTAATTAGCGAAGCTTATCATCGGGTCCAGAGTCCGGGCGTCGCTGAACAGATTCAATATTACTTCACGGTTGGTTCCAATATTCCAGCGTTGAGAATCGAGTTTTGATGGAGAATACATATATAAATCATTTTAGTCTTGTATAGATCAGCGAAATAGAACGAGGCCAGTTGTGGCGTAGGGGAATAAGCGTGAGACTGTACGCGACAGGTTATGGGCTCAATTCTCACTCGAGTGAGAATTGAGCCCATAACCTGTCGCGCTGGTGTCGAGACAAAGGGCAACGTTGCATTATCCAACATAAATATATTTTAAGATTTCGATGAACATAGATAAGAACGTACGGCTTAGTTGCTCAGAGCGCTTGGAGGGTTTCCAAGTGGTGCGGTTTCGAGACCTGCTACATTCAAATCTTTATATATTTTCATTTTTTTAAATTCTTAGTGTAAAAAATGTTAAAAATATAATGCTTACTGTTTCAAGATCTCCTTCAAGGCACTTTTGAAAAAAGTTTAGCGTTTTTGATTCCCACTCTAGAAAATAAAATATTTTCCAGATCGATGCCAAAGCAAAGAAATAATAAAATTAAATAATTCATTTCATTATCTCAAATGAGAATCGAACCCACAACTTATCGCGCTTACAGTCTGTACTTGTGCCATTGTGCCACTACTGGCCTCAATCATTTATAAATACACACTAAAAAAGATAAATATTTAGGAAGTTGTAGAAATCACAGATAGTTGGACAAGGGATGAATTCGATATATCAAAATATAAAATCAAAAAGTTAATGAAAATATACCATATCGATGTATATTTTTAGAAAATCTTTTTTAAAGAAACTTTAAACTCAACATCAGCAGCAACATACAGCAGTGATCAGGAAAACCATAAATCGGTTCATAACCGTTAGCGAAAAAAAACGATAACGCCAATGCATGAGTTCGACTCAAACTCGCGCCCCTTGAATACCAGAGTGGTGAAATGAAAATAAATAAAATATTATTATTTCCCGTGTGGGGATTAAACCTACAACTTAACCACGTCAACCCCAAATACACGATATAATTCGCATTTTTCACAATATTTTTATAAACAACGATGGAAACGAACAATAACATCGTGCGCAGTGTTGTCTACATTAATTATACTCAATTGTACACTGTCACTCAACACACAATGTTTCGAAAATCTGGATCTGGCTTTTTATTTTGGGATAAGCAATTTTTGTTTCAGACTGTTTTCGGTTAGTTTTATAGAGTTTCGTGTTGAGTTACGTCATTCAGCAATCTTTTTTAGCATCACACTATATACCGCACACAAACACAGCAGGCAGAGGGAACCTAAAATTCCAGAGGCATTGCTTGTTGAGTGGCGGAAGTAAACGCCGAGCTTAGCCACATCAGAGGGAGCGAAACTTATGACTTTGACTTTGTCGTGGTAGTCGCGCACTTGTGCCCCTGCGCCACGACACGTCTTCAACAAGCTTGTCTCTATAATAAACGAAAAATTATAAAGATCGGATTTTTTTTATTTAGGTTTAATTTTTTTACTTTGTTAAGGTTCCTTTATGGCTGAGCTTGGGCTTGAAAAGACAATTTTCTTCAAATAATTTAAATGTTTTCGCCTTTTTTTATGGGTGAGGAGTGGTGATGTTTCGTTTTTGTTTTACTTAGATATACTTATTTCTGGCGCGACTGACGCCTGATAACTTACTTAGAGTATATGATTGACGTAAACTTTGGTTGTGGGTTCACTTTCGAGTCGATGGGATGATTATATCTAAATTATTTAAATTTCTGCGTTCTAGCAGATAATCACGACGTTGATACTACTCAACACGCATGTCTGGATTGGATGGTGCATAGGGAATGAAATGTCTTAACAATAGGTTACTCCTGCCTACTATCGCCTTTACAGTTTAACGGCGCACCGTCTCGTTGCGCCACAATGGCAAGGTAGACAGGAGGATCTTAAGACACTCCTTCCCTATTAATACACTTCCGTTTCCCACTTTCTCCTGAATTCTGAAAATCTCATTACTAGAGCGAGGATATGAAAATAAAAAATATTTTATTCCCCCAAGTGAAAATCGGACTCGTCATTTCTAAACAAAGTTGCCACCTCCTACAGACGTGGGTGACCCCTTCAAATCTTGAATGTTATCCTTTATCCACTGCACAGCAGCGAATTGGTCCAGCAAACCATTGTTTCCGTAGACATATTCTGTGATACTGGGCTTCATAAAATCTAAGAAATTAGGAATATAGAATACGGGAAATATCAGTTGTTGTATAAAACGCGAGATTGGTTAGAGAAGAACAGAGTGTCTTGACAGTGAGTTCTCAGCAAACCAGTAACAATAACACAACGCCGCGATTTGTCTTCTTACCAAAGGGTTGAAATAAAAATAATTCAATTTGCCTGGAATGGGAATTTAAAGCCACGAAGGCGTTAAGTTATTAATTATTTCTGTTTTATCTTCACGCTGTATCCCATATATAGCAGGGCAGGGCCGGCAGAGCGAAGAAAAGATAAATTCATAATTACCTAGAGTGGGAACCGAACCCACAACCTGTCACGCTTACATTCACACGTTTGTGCGCCTGCGCCACGATTGGCCTCAAATTAATTAATTTAAAAGAGAAATACTCAAGTAAAAGATTATAAGATCATAATTGTATAGAAAATCATCATTATCATGCATTATTGAACAAGATTTGCCGGAAGAAGATTTATATTTTATGTATTTTGTTTTATATCCTTAACTGTTCAAATAGTATTTTTAATAGACAAAAAGTAAATTAAAAAAAAAAAGGTAAAATTATTTTTAGGTTACAATAATTTTAAATGAAACTCTTTACCCGGATTAATCCCGTATTTTTTTTTCTACTTCACCTGGGGAAACCTGGGAACCTAGTGTTAAGACTTTTATGGTTTCCATTGCCTATTAAGACCCTTCAGTCCTCCATTTTACACGTATTTGTAATATTAATATAAAAGTAATAATTTGTTATAATATAGAAGAATTGAAGAATTATAAATAACTAAAGTATGTAATTCAATTAATATCAATGCTTTCAAGTAAAAAACTTGCAATATAAGCTGAAAGGCGAATGCCGCACGCGATGTTCTCACGATCGGATAATACCTCGTGTCAGCATCTAATACGTAGTTGGAACCCCTTTGTGTAGAACGAAAGGAATTTTATTTAGTATAGATAGATTGCGCTAAAGTAATAAGTTTTATATAATTAAATAGTGTAGATTTAATATAAAAAAATAATAATTAGAGTTTTTAAGACAATTTTATTTGGTTGACTTGTAAGCATGAAATAATATCTAAGAAACTGAATGAAAAATAATGAAACTTGAAACTTATACGTAACTTATGTGACAATAAAATTATATAAATTATAAGTACGATATAGGTGACCTGTTCTGATGATGGAATCCGAAGATGGGAGGATGGTCCAAATTTCATTTCTTTTGAGATACAGAACCCTAAAAAACGTGCAGTGACAAACAGCATTAGCTTCGTTCAGCTTGTGTTCGTGCATGTATGGAATGTGAGCATAGCTGCACATACACCGGTCTACAATGTGGTATTAAGTATGTAGGAGAGGAATAAGAAAAGACCAATGCTAAAAGGTCAAATTTTATCGAAAAAAATAGCAAGTAAGTTATGGATAACGATGTCTGTTAAAAATGTACAATAATCTTTTCAGTGGAGGTAGAGAACGTCGGTTTTGGAAATATTTAAATTATTTTTATTTCCTCTGGTGAAAGAGCGGCGTTGTATTACACCATTCAACATGCAATATCATAAATTTTTAGAGGATAATGGGGAACGGTGTAACTTAATACTAAGTTCCCTCTGTCTACCTTGCTATATGAGGGATACTGTGTGAAGCTAAAAAAATGCTTTCAGTATGTTCGTCGCAAACAGAAACATTAAATTTTCCGTCACAGACCATACCGTAGTTTACCTCAAATTAATCAAGCCAAACATATTCTTAAGCAAGAAAGGAATCCACTACTATCGTGTATGAAACAAATCACTTCTCACACACAATGTCATCAACTAGAATAAAATTAAACATAAAAGTGAAGTGATATAAATGATTATTTATCTGTCTATAAAAATACCACATAAATTTATTTCTAAGTAAATATGTCAAGAATCAAGAAAAAATACTGTAATAATACTTCTAATTAATCATAACATGACTTGTCTTCATTGTTCGAAATTCATTTAAAAATATATCATTTAAAAGTACAAGAAGTCAACTATGTAAAGTGTAATTGCTACTTAGCGAGAACAAACGACTATAATTCTTATAAAACTGCATCATGAAAGGTACATTTCTGCACTCAGTATATATTGTACTGTTAATGTATACCAGTGGACGAGTATATCACTCAATTTTAATACTTATTACGTAAGTAATAGGTTTTTTTTTTCTTAAAGAAACTGCTTCTAAGAAAATCTGCTCTCCTTTTATTTCAATTAAATATAAAGCTTGATATTTGTATATTTGCGGCGTACTTGCTTTTTTATTTACATGTTTATGTCTAAGACCATTATGGCGCAGAGGTACAAGTATGTTACTGTAATCACGACAGTTGTGGGTTTTATTCCCACTCGGGGGATATTTAATATTTTCATTTTCCCGCCCTGGTAACTAGGCAAAGTCCTACTTTGAGTTCTGACATTCAATATGCAATGTATTAAGAATCCGAAAGAAGTGGAGAATGGAAGTGTCTTGATAAGAACGTCAGAATCTAAACCAAAACCATCACGTTCACAGTCGCACATGCAGTATAAAGCTTAGAGCTATAAAACAATTAACTATTAATATAAAGTTCAACCATCATTACAATTGTACCCGCTACCATCTTCATATAAACAGACGAACCCATCCTTTATTTCAATACGTTACACGCTAGACAGACGCAATCATAGTGATGGAGACTTAGACTACCTGCCAATTGGTATTGGAAAGCTATTCAAGTTTCAAATTTGTCTGGGTTAGATTGATATTGAAATATATATGGATAATAATTTCTCGTAAGAAGTTAGAAAATAGTTTTGAAAAATTCTTTTTAATATATGTATTTTTTTTATCTTAAAGAAAAAAAACTTATATTTTAGAAATTTAGATCAAACCCCCGCTTCTTGAAAGCAGTTTTCACCGAATTCTGGAGCATTATGTGTTGTGTATGTTCTAAGATCTAAGCCATAGGTTCATGATGAATTTAAAATTTGTGTATTTTTCATATAATTATGTTTTTCTTTTCTTAGAATTGTATTTAGACTTAAGAAACAAAAGATAAATTATTTAACATTTGTTGTTGCCTAATAATAACTTTTCCTTGTCTTTATAACTTCTGTAGTAAAGGAAGCCCTTTGCCTGCCTAGTAAAGTCACGCAAAGGGAACCTAGTATTAAGAATTCCATTCCACACAATCAGCTCCATTTTCGAAATATTGCATTTTGAGTGCTTTAACTCAGCGACGTATTTTGTCTCGTAACTCTGCGCTGTGCCATAATGATCTTTATTGATGTTCTTTCTTGAAATTGTTATATTATCATTGCAAGATCTGCTATTATCTAAAATGTTTTAAATTCTTTAGTAAGCTCTATGAATGTTTTTGTGTAGTTGTAATTGTAATGAAAAGAATTGTTTTTGCACTTTTTCTGTACACAATGGGATATTACATTTACAATCTTAAAGGCAATCGTCACGTCTGCGACGATACCGTAGCTTAGAAGAATAACGTCTGACTAGTAACTCAATACCGTCTCAGAGGAATCAATTGTCTTCATTTTACTGCGTGAGCAGGATAAAGTGCGGCGTTGAGTTCCGCAACATAACACGTGTGAGAACAGTCTGTATCGACAGTACTTGCTGCTATAAAACGTGAAGCTGCCTTAAAAACATAGAATCCGTCTAAATTAATGTAACTGTGTTAAAAATTACAAAAAAATGCCTGAAATGTTTTTTTCTTCAACGTCTTTTATATTACATTATAAGCGACAATATGATAATTAGGGCAAGATGAAATCTTGCCTTGAAGTTTTATTTTAATTACCCCAATTTTTTTCTTCTAAACTTTTGTTATATCCAAAGGCGGTATTATTGCGACAGATAAGAATAATTTAATATTATCTTGATATTTTTGCAAGTTTAATCTTTTTTTCTCAAGTTAGAAATATCACTGGTTTAATATTTTAAAATACATTTTTTTTATTTGACGTAAGTACAAGCAAAACCAGCCCATGCGTTATAATACACAGTATGAGCATGCTACGCCTTGCTTTTAAGGGTATCCTCTATAACTAACTTCTACCTTGGCTGAATCATCTCTAGACTACAATTACAGTCCACGAATTAAGCTTGGTGTTCACTAATTAACTTTTGTGTTTAACTTCATAAATCTACACAAAAGAAACACAAAACAATTACACTCACCTAAATTTTAAGGTTTGTAAAGTCAATAATGTACAAGACTATTCAAATCCTTTAAATCGTTGTTTTTATCATCTTTTTTTTTTAATATAACACTTTATGATATAGGAACTGAGAGACCGCATACGATAGACAGGGAGAAAATTATTAAAAAATTCGAACGTAACGGCACATGACCCTACATTTTGAAATTTGTGGAAGTACTTTAGCAAATTATATGTTCATATAGAGTTTTAGATTAAGTTTTTTGATTTTGCTTCCTGCTATTTCTAGCATATATATATAGACAGATAAATCTATGACCTCATTGCTCTTAAGAGTTATAAAGATTACGATTAAGAGGATTGTCGATTGATCAATGATCGTCAATATGGCTTCCGCTATGGTCGGTCAACCGATGATCTTATAGTTTAAATAACCCTCCGCTGGGCTGCGGCTGTTTAAAGCAAGGCAGAGAGCCTGAAATTTCATCTGAACATGGTTAATCTTTCGATCTAGTGTGGCACTGGGTGCTCTTACGGGGTTCCCGATAATTTTTGCAAGTGGATCGCCAGATTTCTTATTGGATGTGTATGCTTGTATGCTCGCTTGCCTAGATAGTCTTGTTCATTAAAAAAAAGAAAAAAGTAGAGACAGGCTTGCAAGAAATCAGTGTTAAGATACTCCGGTCTCCACATTCGCACACAATGTTAAAGGTAGATTGCGCTAGCTGGAAAAAACGAATGTGAAATTAAGGATTTCTAAAATATTCGACACTGTTTCTGTATTTTCTGTTGATATTTGTTTCAAAGTGACCTTATCACATCCCAAAAGGATGGGCTCAATTACAGAAAAAAAGGAAAAGTTTTGAGTGTTTACATTCTTTCGTAACGTTCATTTGCCCCTTGGTTTATAGGTTCACTTGAATTTATATGAAGTATAAAACTTTCTCTTTGCTTAGGCTTTTTTAGTTTATTTCTGTTATTCGAGGTCCAGACAACATTTTTACACAAAAAAAACTGTCAAGGGTGAGTCAGTCTTGCCCATCGACGGTTCCATACTCATTTCATGATTGTATGTAAATGGATAAAAACTTTGTCGCGGCTCCGTCATTAGAGCGGTGATACCACATACAGTCCTTTAAGCTACATTTAGCTTCTTTTTTAGCTTCATTTTTTAATTTTCGCTATATCCTGCACAAAGCAAAGGGAACCTGGGAACTTAATGTTAAGACACTGCGTTTCCTACATTTCGTCGAATCGTCGAATTCTAGAGGCGTTGCGTGTTGAGTGGTACATTTTAACGCCGCTCTTTGCCTCGGTACCAGAGTAAGCAAGTAAAAATTGTAACAAACATATCTTCTACTGGGAATCGAACCCACTTCCCGTTTCGTTCAGAGCCAAACGCGTATCTTTGCGCCACGACTAGCCTATTCTTTACATTATCATAATATCAAAACAACAAAGTGATGTATTTCTTACCAAGTTCAAACATCAACAACATTATACAAACAAAATTGTTGGAAAATTCCCAAAAGCTCTCTATAGCCGAGTGTTCTTTCTTTTCTTTTAGCAAATGTATTTTTTACTTTATTTTCACACATTTAATCTTTGAAGTTCTTATTTAAAACTAGCGACCCGCTCGCGGCTTCGCCCGCTTAAACCACAAAATTATTATATTAACACACTGAATTATGTTCGTGTTTTGATATACCTATAATGTATGTTTGCAACGCAATGAAGATTTTTAATGACAAATTTATTAAAACTTTAGGTCGCATTTTCGTACCTCCCATGAGAATCTTCACTTGAATTTTTGAAATAAAAACACAACTTATCGATACTTACAATAAAATCCTAACTCATCGGTGGCTGTACATGGAAGATATTACAATTAACATTGTAATAGAACTTGG